>JZLH01S0066666.1:0-14151 GCA_001188425.1 Eucidaris tribuloides
AGTGTTTTTCCTCTTTTGTGAATACTGTTGTTCAGGTAAGTACATGCTCACAGGATTGTAACTCTTCAATTATGTCAGTGGGATTGATTTTGAACATCAACAGCGCAATACAATATTATTTTAGACAGGCATTCTCTTATTTTAGGGTATTTGAAACTTCCGGATATTCGAAGTTCCGGCTCTGGATTAGTAAACAATCCTTACTGAATCGCACTTACTATGAATCAACACCGGACACATATTCAATTAACTGAGCAGAACAAGACATGGACAATGAGATACTGGACCAGCTAATTCCTTGAGTCGCGAGGCTGCTGTCCAGAGGATCTTCTGGGTTGTCATCTGGTCGTTCATCACTTTCTTCTGTGAGGGGGTCAAGAATCAATAGGGATGACAGGAACTTAGTTGCCATTGATTTGTTAGAATATGGTTTGTGTGTCAACAATTTAGCAGTATATATTCGTTGTTTGAAATGTGGGTTTTTTGGAAATTATTCTCATTTATGAATTACATTTACTTTGTATGTTGTTATTTTCCATTAGCAACTTTCCCTGTTAAAGATTCACGTGTTTAAATGTTGATTAAACAAGAATATGGAATTTTTTTTTTACAGTGGATAGATTAGTAGTAATACATGTATGATTTGCACAAATGACAATAACGGCACATCAGCAGCAGATCGGCATGCTTGTTCATTTCATAGACAAACAGACTTTTGGTACCATACATTAAACCCTAAAAAGGCTGGGGGGCGGGGGTAATCCCCCCTCCCCCACGTTTTGCGCAATATGTCTTAGCCGACCGCGAGCAGTTGCCATGGCGTTTTTATGACCTTATTTTCTTTCAAATCTCGCACATTTTTTGAGACCAAATTTCGCTACTGTCCGGCGGTACGCAGGTTCCGAAGTTACGTAACATTTTTAGGGGACAGTATTTTCCGGTTTTTCAAAAAATTCCCTTTTCCGTTTCAGAATCTTAAATTCTGATTTCAACATGCTTGAAAACGGAAATTCGTTTCCCCATGACTTTGTATACATGAAAAGTGACAAATCCGTTTACATAAAAATCATACAAAATCACGAATTTTGTCGCACGAATATGCATACGTATAAGCTGTTGCAAAATCCGTTTTAGCGTTTAAACTTAATTTTGGTTGCTTACGTTTAGAGATTTTGATTATTCCACTTTTCTAAGCTTTCCCCGCGACTTCTAGTACATCTTTCTATCCACATCGTATCAACGACGATCACGCTTGCTTTAGGTCCCACTAACATCGCCACTTTCAGTGCAGCCTGTTCTGTTGCGCTGTGCACGATCAGCCAGACTCGGTAATCTTTTTTACGTGATTCCCTGTGGTATTGATGCCACACAAACAAACACTGCCGCGCGTAAAATGGCTTCGCAGTCTTAAAGGGACTGTGAATCCCACCGCACAGCGTATTTGTGCAGTCGTAGTGTGCACTACCGTATGACAAAATATGATTACCAATTCAATTGGCCGGCCAGGTACTGTGTATATACAAATGATCGTAGACCGCTGCACTGCGAAGCCGCTAGCGGCGCTTAACGTCTTGGTATAGACGGCGGGCCGGTACTGTGTATTAGACACGTTTGTCAGTGCTTGTAAAAACAATCGGAGATAAATTTTATTTGGTGAATAAAGTTCGAAAATGTTGTCATCAAAGTGATTTGTGGTGAGTTTGTTGTGTATAATTTGATGATTCGACGACATAGTTTGTGACTTGAATGTTGATCATGCCGTTGTTCTTGTGTTTGTTTGTTTTTGTGATCTGTAGATGTTTTCTGTTCACTCGTGTGTTCGCAGACCCGCCGGGCCTGCAGACCTGCTGTGTTCGTTTTCGTATGTCATCTACTACGTCGTATGTCGATGCACTGTAGAATCGGCCTTGCGTTGCGTTGTTAGGCTGTTGAAAGTTTTTTTAACTGTTTCGTTGTTTTTTTCTTTCGTTCCAGAGCAATTTGTTGCTGTCAATTTCTTGTAATTTCTGTTACAATTTTCGAGGTTTTTCCCTTCGAAATGTGAACATTTATAGGAAAAATATGTTTTTCGTGATTTTCCGTTTGAAAGCCACTTTTCCGTTTCGAAAGCGCTGTTTCTTGAATTCCGTCCGATTTTCCGCCAGAATCGCGAAATCACTGGTTGTCACCTACATTTGCTACTAGCATGTCACCCCCAAATCGCTCAAAAACGTTGATTTTGTGTACAATTTCAATACCAAATTGTTGTTTTTCAGCCAAAAATTCTAAATGGTATGATTATTTTACCTTTATTGCGATTGAAATTAATCAATTTTGGTGCTGTTTATGCATCGTGTAAGTACTCCGACAAATTTTCATCGAAAAAAAAAAACAACTGAAAAGAAAGGTTGAAAAACAAAGAAATACATAAAGAAATTTGAAAAAACAATATAAAATACATAGGAAATTTTGATTCCAGCATTTTTTTCCAAGAATAACTTGCTTAAGAAGGTATAAAAAGAGTGTCCAGACCCAAAAATATTCAGCATTTTGGGAGCTTTAATAGCTGATTACAGCTTACTTATTGAGTTTACGCATAAATTAGCCATAATTAATTAATATGTAATTAATTTCAGGTAATTAACTTCTACAGTCTATGTAGAGGGGGGGGCGGAATCAAGCCCCCCCCCGTCACCCCTACCCCCCCCCCCCCCTCCCCCCCCCCCCCCCGCCCCCCCCCCCCCCCCCCCCCCCCGCATATAGCATAGCCAAAAAAAGCCCAGCCATGATTAGGGTTAAAATGTGGTTTGAGAACTGCGACAGTCCCGTAAAAATTATACTTTTAAATTTGTGGTGTAAACACCTTCAACAAATTTTGATGTTACGTGTAAAGATAACATGAAATCATAAAGCAAATTTGTGACACTCTGGCCTCATTTAACAAAATCATGAATTTTGCAGATGTATCTGTCCCTATGAAAGCTGCAGTAAGTTTGTCACACCAGTGGAATCACCGTGCTATCTGTGCAAGCACACACCGATATACTGGTTGGGCAATAGCACCCTCTATTGCCTTACACCCTATTGGCAATAGGGAGAATAGCAGTATCATACTACACAATTAACTCTTTGCAATGAAACATTTGTGCATGATCTTTCATCCAACAGAAGGCTCTATTCCATTCCGCCTCTATTTGTTGGGCTTTGTAGATTTACTGACAACAGGAAATGTTCTCAGAATTCACGCTGATTTCACCAATGCCTGGTGTTCCCAGAATCGACACCCGCCACGTGCAGGTGATGTGATCCCAGGTCAAGACATGGTCTGGCTTTCATTTAGATGCCAGTCGATCAGACCCCTGTGCAAACGTCATCACTGATCTGTTGTCTTGCTTTGAATTTAATCAGATTCTTATATAGCCACGTTTTCATATGGACATCATTGTATCATGTATTTTTAGCCCAAATGGTGTTGTGAGTAGAGCTGTAGTCAAAAGTTTATTTGACCTTTAAGTCAAACACCTGTATTCATAATTGTTTCTGGCTCTAGGTTTCAGATAACTGTCTTGGCCAACATTGTTCAAGGCAAAAGTATTGCTGGAAACATTCCAAAATGATAGCATGATTATCAGTGAAAGTGCAATGATTATTTTATAGATTATTTACATAAATTTATTTGGCAAACACAACAATTTCCTTTTAATATAAAACAATCAATATACACAAGCACACGAGTGTTAAACTATTAAGTGAAATGATGTGCATTGATGACAAAGAAAAGACTGAAAATATATTGAAGGTTTAGTGAGTATTGACCGGCTTTTTGAGGAAGGTCAACCATATTGGAAATAACTCAAATATTGCAGCAGCACTGATTGTGCGGCTAATCCTTTTCTGGCAACAAAACAACACAGATTTAGATCCTTGAAACGTTCATACAACCCCCTTACCTTGATGAGATTGAACTCGAACAGCCGTTCCTCTGAGCCATCCTCCCTCCTCCTCTTGACGAACACCTTGCCAAAGATGTCCCTGACAGTTGGCTGGGCGTTACCCCTGAAGCGGCAGGCAAACTGCTTCTCGAACTCCCCTCCCCTGTAGTTGGCCTCTACCTGCTCCAGTCTTGGATCCTCACCCGCCGCGGTGTCAGCCTCGAAGTAGTCCGAGCGGCCAAGCTTGACGATAATGTCTCCCCCTTGAAAGTGAGAGCACAGTAAAAAAAAATTAACTTAATGTCAATGTGACAACTCCACTACATGTACGCAAACATACTCTATTGCATCGATCCCCATGATAAATTTGGTGTATTGTGAAATGTAGAGTTGCAAACACATCTTTCCCACACAAACAAAATGAAAAAACAAAATAAATAACTATTTTAAGAAATACAACATAACTTACTCAAATTATCACATGACAAATACATGTCACTACCTTCAAACCATCTTAGCATATAGAATGTTAATGTTAACGGATTCCTACATGTAGTAAAATATTAATTTGTAATTCTAGTTCTAAAAATAGTGCTAATAAATCATGCCTGCAATAATATTTGTGACGTAGGGAAGACAAATCGTAAGAAATGTTAGTAATTTGGCTTATGGAACACAACAAAACACCATAGTTAGCATTTCATACACTTACCAGCTACACCATTAAAAAACCCATCAACTTTGCTTCACATATGGAGTTATTCCAAGTACATGTAACGTACACTACAAAATAGAACACAATCCCTGAGCACATGCACGTCCCTGGAAGGATGTGTCACGAGGTGGTCAAAGGGCACACCACATAAGGCATAGGTTATTCCATTTTGCAAATGGGTATCCCACTGTAACTATGCACATGTTAAGTGTAAACAATGTCAAACTGGTTTCTTTTTCATTTCCTACATACCTCTAATTGTGTACTGTAGATAAGGGCACTATGTGAATTGAATTGCTTTTTCCCCACTGATTTCTAAAGATTATTTCAATTAGTTGTCACAATGTGTAACAATATTTTCACTGCACCTCAAAGGGGCATTTTCAGAGAAGTATGAACAGGCAAATGTTCTTGTAAAATAATATTTAATGAACTTACTGTACATGTACACGAATAAAGTTTTAAAACGATGCTGAAAATTTACTAGTTACAGGGCTCGACAAACCTGGGTGCCCGAGTGCCTGGGGCACTTGAATCCTGGTCCGGCACTCAGAAAAAGAAACTGCCCAATCAGGCAGTGCATTTTTTTTTGCTAAGTTTAACATACATGTAAGTACCAAGAAGACAGCCAACAATTGGAGATTTCTTTTGCCCAAGAAATTGGACATTTAGATTTTATTGTTGGGCACTTGACTCTGCAATTCAAGTGCCCACTGGGCAGGCAAAACACTATGTTTTTGTTGAGGCCTGTAGTTACCAATTTATTTTTGCAGAAACACTGTACTCAGCACTTAACAACTTCACATTGATTCAAAATATGCCATCTGTGATTCTGTGGAGACCTTGTGCCAAGTTTTCTTTAAAAGTGTACCTAGCAATCATATATCTTCAAATTATCACAACTCACCAATTTCCACCATTTTTAATCTGCTATTCAGAATTATGGGCTTCTTCATTGGGCCCCTCAATTGTAAAACCCTTGTGACTTCAACTGCACGTCTGCAAGCATTGTGTGGCCAACTACATGTATGCTACGCCTAACTACTAAAATTGGCCTAGCTACAGGCCTCATCTAAACTCTTGTTAGTTTTCACTGGAGCACCTGATGGTACAGCAAATGTCCAATCAGCAATCACTTCTACATCCTGTTACTGGCTTACTTCTGTCTACAAAATACATGTATCACTTTCTAGATTAAATTTGAATATCTTATGATCTGCTGAAAATATTAAAATCTAAAGATACCCAGTATCTTGGTAAATAATAAACTTTTAAGATTTTGTACATGCTCTACATGCATATAATTATATAATGCACATTCTTTCAACTGCATTACACAAATTGAATACTGTATACGCTGAATATTTTGCGGTGGTTTTATTTTCGCGAATTTCGAGACTTACTGAGCACGAAATTTTTCGCCTCCTGACATTTCTGTACAAAGTGAATGCAAATACAATAAAATCACGAAAATATACTCACAAATTTCCCGTCTTGAAGCAAAATCGTGAAAATATATGGACACAAAATATGTGGCGTATACAGTACATAATTTAAAAGGAACAGAAATACAAGCCACACACCTGGTGATATTTTCACTGGTTTCAGGCTTCCTCCAACATTCTTGGCATAGTTGCCCACATCCTGCAACGAGCTATCCTCACTACGATGGCAGATGACCACGAGGCCAAACTTCCCCGTGTCCGGATTCTCCAACATCCACGCCTGGCACTTCATGTCCACCGTACCGCCGGAGTAGAATCCCAACGACAATCCAGTGTTGTTCATCCTTTGCCTGATCCCAGCCCAGAGGGCTGTCAACCAGGAAAAGTGCTCCACGGGGATTGTGATGAAGAAGTCGCTGTCCTCGTGGCTGATGGTGTAGTTGACATTGAGTTGTTCCCATGATACCGGTTCTTGTTCTGAGGTGGGACTGTGCCATACGGAGAGTTGTGCCTCAGGTCCGAACTCCTGCAGGATCTTACAGTAGTTGGGAAGGGGGAGTCGGACGATAACCTTGCACTCCGTCTGTGCATTGAAGAAGTAGCCATGGGGCTGCAGTATAACGGTGGGTGTGGCAAAGGTATCGTTGGATCTCAGGTTTGTCCGAAAATCAGCTGGAAGTTCCGAGCAAATGACTTTGATCGAGGCCTTCACGTCTTCGGAGATGGATCCTTGCGGGAAGTCGACCTTCACGCCTGGTACTTGATCCACGACTAGTGAACCACCTCGTTCTTGCGTGATAACTTTGGTTACAAGGGGCGCAGTTTTGTCGAGAACGACGGTAAACAACGAAAAGTGTGTTGTTCTGATCAGTACATAGCCACTGAAGGTCCTGAAGTCACAAGAGGGAATCTCTTCCCACAGAGGAGCATCCATGTCATCTGTCCTGCTTGTGATGCATCTAACACGTGATAATCCAACATTGGCAAAGAGTGGCAGTCTAACAACAGCTGGACTGTCGTCGTAAAATTTGGCCCCATGGGGGCCGATCAAGACTACCGGACCGGCGTGCACCGTGTGATCGTCGAGTTCGGGCACAAATTTCTCATCCTGCAGTAATTCAATAAAGAATTCCGATCTCATGTAATTAGTTTGATTGTGCTCCGGGATGACCACTGCAGCCTGTCCGGCTTTTAAAAATCGCGCTCTGTTTGGCAGGATGAAATCCACCTCTGTATCCTCCTCGAAGTCCACTTCTGGAGTCACAGGTTGATGGCAGTTTTCGCAAAGTTCATCCCCCTCGCTGATTTCATGGAGGATCTCCCCTGCATCACTGCCATGGTATCCGCAGCAGCTGTTGGCGTCTTCGTTGCCTCTGTCTCTCATACGGGCATAATCACTGCCAAGTTGAGAACCAGTGCAGGAGCCATAATCACTGGTCGAAAAGTGTCCATCCGATTCCAATCTTTGAAGCTGCTTGTGTAATTGGGATCCATGCCCCACGACTTGAAATGCACTAGTCCTTTCATTATGGGAATCCTCTAGGCACAGTGGCTTTGTTCTGTGACACTCCCTGATACAGGCATCAGGCACTTCCACGTGTCTCAAGCTTAAATTGTTGAGTTCATCACATACTGAATACTGATTATTTACATTCTCACAGACCTGCTGTGGGATAGGAATATGTACATTGTAGAAAAGACGGATTGCCTGCAACCCGTAAACGTAAACATCTCTAGGCACATTGTTAATTGGATTTCTTGTGACTGTAAATGTATGCAGCTCTGGTAAACACACGACATCCACTCTCAATTCCGTGATATTGTTACCAGAAAAATTCACATGTTCCAGGGACTTTAATTTATCCAGGCATGATGGTATGTCTGTTATGCGGTTGTGCGACACGTCCAGGTATCGCAGCTGGTTTAAATGTCCTAACTCTGGAATCAAATCTCCAAGCTGATTGTGAGCTGCCCGCAGCTCTCGGAGCTCCCGGAGCTGACCGATGCATGTTGGCAGGTTTTTCAGCTGGTTGAAGCTGAGGTCGAGTGAGGTCAGGTGTCGCGGCAAATTGCCACTGAAGACGGTGAGGTGAAATCCCCTCAGATCTAGGTTTGGCTTCTGTCGGTCTCTGGCCTTGCGGATCTGTAACTCCTCGGCTGCTACAGTATGTAGAGCCTTTAACCCATGCATTGGGCCACATCTGTTTCGAGAGAAAGGGAATAAGACGTTAATTTTCAACATGGAAATTACTGTAATTAATGGTACTAGACACCCAGGAATGTATATATTGAGTACAAAATGTAATGAAATTGTAACAATCAGCAAACACAGAATTGTGAAAATAATACTATAATTATGATGCACTTTTAAACAGACTACATAGTACACACATTATATCAAATTGTATATTTTGGGGTGAAACAGCTACTTGCCTATAATTTTTGGAAAGATATTATGTAGGTAAAACATCATGTCAGCCTTTTGTTTTGACAAAATATTTAACCCATACAATGCTCATGGAGATTGTGTTCCTCTGAAGCTTACAAGAAGTACATATTTTGCAAACTTGTCACAAACATGCATCTTATTTTAAGAAAATGACCACCTAAATTAATCCCAAAGTTTGTAAGGCCATCGTTCAATCAGTCTGAAAATGCACGTGTGTGAATAACTGAACAAAGCCAATGGTCAAAAACTCAACAGGCTTCCGTGCAGTTCCTGGTAAGCCATAGTGCATCCAGTTTCTGAAACCGAACTGTTACAAGTTTGAAGTTACAACTTGTAAAATGGCCCAATTTCAAAAAGCTTTACAATGTATGAATCCCAAATTTTGAAAGATGACAGATACAGTTGGGTCACCTTTGACCAAAAATAGTTTGGTGTACAAATCAAGGACACATCTTACATCCTGAAATTGCTTGACAAAAATGTGATGAATGTGGCATGGTCATGGTTATGCACTTTATCTTCAATGCTATGTAAAATGAGTCTTGGTAAAAATGTCAGATTGTTCGTTGATATGACATGTATGTGTGTAGACTGAAGGCTTCAACCTGTGTATAACGTCTGGTCATTTGTCAGGTTTTATCAAATGATCTGGATGGACATTTTACCCCCCGGGGGGGGGGGGGGCGACTTAGTATAACTGTGTGATACATATGTGCCGCGGTTGAGACCCCCATTTTCAGCCCAAATTTCCGTTCCAGAGCATCTCAATTTCAGAAAGTACAGAAAGTTTTGTATTTTTTCAGTTCCAGAGACCCCCAAATTTGCCGTTTCGTTTCTGTTTTTTTGCTCGGCCGTGCTGCTTCACGGCACGGCCGGGTCAGAGCATTGCCCTCTCAGCACAGCGCGCCGTTGGGGCGCCGGAACTTCGCCAACCCCCCCCGGCATTTTACAAGTACCTAGTATCTCCTCCCTACACAGGAGATAATAGGTACCCTGTAAAATGTCATTCCAAATCGTCCGATAAAACCTCTGAATTACGACTGGACGTGATACACAGGTCGAAGCCTGAACAGTCTAGTATGTGTGAAGAATGTTTTATTAGACTATCCAAGCTAAGCCTGTGACTGTCAAGCCTCAAGTATTTCTTCTTTTATTCTGTGAACTGCTGCATTTGCCTTGGAGTTGGACATCAATGTCATTGTCAATGATAAAAAAATATGCACATGCCACAGTGCAGACTGCAGTAACTTGTCAATATCACAAATATTAAACTTTAAAGTTTAAACCATACAAAATGTTTACGAAATCATGATGCAAACTACGCAAATCTACAAGTACATGGCATACTAGATCTGCGTGACTTTGAGTTTGACATGTGCTGAAGAAAAATGTCCATTTAATATTTCAGATTTTTAAAGATATTCATTCATTCATCATTTATTTCATTTTCAACTTATGAGACAAAAATTAAATTAATTTATGTTTCATTCATAATTCATTCATTCATAGATGACCTGTCACCACAATCCCGTGATAAAGTCGCACATCTTCTGAAAGTGAAACATAACCAGATATGACATTGAGAAATACAAAATAGTCTACTCCCGGAAAATACTTTCCCTGAAAAGTAGATCTATATTCTTTTAAACATTTGCAACATGTGAAGGTCATAAACCATTTGATTTATGAGGACACTTCACCTTCATAGTAATAATTCGATAAACTTAAAGTCCCTCAAAATTCAGGCTTCAGTCACTGAGTCAGACTCAGACTCAGAAAGATCAAGTTACACTCACACCGACAGTGCTCAAAGCTGCAAAGACAAGTCAAATGGAGCACTTTTTTTGCTTGAATTTTGAAAACTGTATTCATCATGGCAATAAGAAAAGTAGAAAGGCAACCAGAGCCTGAATATGTAGAATGAATGATCATTTCATCACTTCAGCAGCTGTAGCTTCCCAGCCCCTGCGCGCTGCGACTAACTGCTAACAATTAGCATCAACAAGTGCATTCCGACTAGACTCTATGTCAGTCGACATGCAGCACACAGACAGCCCTGCAACGCAATGCGCGGTAATCCTTGGTGTTTAGGGGCTTGCTGCGAAGTGGTGGCTTACGTTTGCGTCACGTCGCGTTGACTGGAGCGCGACCTTTCGTCAAAGCCCCCGTTTGCCGAAATGGTGCGTCGGAGCGCAGGTCGCGTCTGCGTTGACTGACGCGGACTTCGTCTCAAAGCCCCCCCCCGCCCCGGTTTGGCCGAAGGTGTGTTTTGTATAATAATACATTTAGGGTTTCATTTGTCAGTGTTTAATTTATTTTCATTAAACAAACTGTTTTATATATAAGTTTTTGTCAAACATTGCCGAATTTGCACATAAAATAGTGGATTTTCAATTCAATTGTAAAGCATTGAGAGATTTCGTTACTTCTTTGGAAAAAACTCCTACGATGATCGTTATTGCCACTTTTATGGTGGACTGGTAAAATAATGAAACTCGTGATAATGAAATAATATAATAATAATAATAATTAATAATAATAATAATAATAATAATAATAATAATAATTAATAATAATAATAATAATAATATAATAATTAATGATAATAATAATAAATTAATTTTTTATAAGTTATCTGGAGTGGGGGAGCAGATAGCGGTCCAGAAGAAGTTAAATATTTGTGTAATGATTATAAAAATGGGTCCAAAATGATGACCCTTAAATGGCCATTGCGCCAAAGATGACAGTGGTCAAAGATCTTTTTATAGCTTTTCATGCTTCTTGGGAATATATTGAACTATCGTTCTATGAAAATTAAATCAAGATACCTCATTTTTGTGGAAATGTTAGTCGCTCAGAAGTGTGATTTAACGCTTGGGCAATGCACATGCTGATCTTTGCGATCAGGTATTCAATCGGGAAGCTGCGCAAGAAATTTACGCGCTTCAAATTCTCAGAATTCATGTGCATGTCAATCTCGTGTTTAATAAATCAAATCGATCTAAACAAACCTAGTTTTGCTTTTATGAATGTTGGTATGATAAAAGGCATTTGTACCATTGCCGATTTGTTTAATCACCCTCCCCTGTCACAAAACTTTTTGAAGAATTGGTTATTAGATTTTGACACCCCTTTCAGATAGAAGAAACTCTAATTTTTAATGAAAAATATTCCAGAGAATGATGGTGAACCTTGATGTTTGATATTGTTTGCGGTTCACGAACGACGCATTGTTGTAAAACCTATTAAATACAAGAAAATTCCTAGAAATGTTGTACAATGTACTTCTTGTTCTTATACTCCAAGCCAAGAGATATGCTTTTTTGGAGGCAACAGTTTAATGCTCCCTGTAACATCAACAATGCAAAAGGTTCATTTGAATCATTTCTTTTTTCTCTGACACTAAATTAAGACTCCTTTTACTTACAATTTTCATTAAGCCATGGCATGTGCTTGCTATGGCTGATTTCTGTAACCTATAACATCTCCTGCTAATACAACCATGATTCTAAATCGACGCTGTGTTTACTATATTACTAACCGCCACTGTTAACATGTGCGATGACCGGAATGGATTCGGTCAAAATTCTTCTTGTCTTTTCTCACGATTAGCTTTTATTTTGACCATACACTGGCAAATTCTCCGGCTGAATGGGTGGGATTAGGGTGTGCGATGATCTGTCGCAAGAGTTAGCTAAGCGAGCTCGCTTAGTAACTCCTTGATCTGTCATGATGTGGAGTTCCTTTACAGTATGTGATGGAAAGGAGGGGGGGGGGGGTGAATGCGAAGTGTTCAGTGTGAGGATATGAAGGTATGTCTATGATTCTAGGCGAGGCGAGGGTGAACGTGTGACGAGTTAGAGGGCGGCTGGTCGTCTCCTTGCCTCACTTCTGCCTTTCCAGCCTGTGAAGAGAACGGAAGAAGCCTCAACGTACCTCTGGTTTTAATGCTTGTTCGTGCGCCTCATGCAAGGATTCCTATTTTCTATTTTTGTTATATTATTTATAGACCATGTCACAATCAATTTATAATATTCTTCGATTGGTTTCCATTCTAATAAGGGGATTGGCATTGCTCATGTATACATGAGCTACATAAATAGTTATTGTAATGAAATGATGCTGTCAATATTTACTTTTCTCCCTTTTCTCCTTTTTTTTTTTCTTTATTTTGAACAGAAGCACTGATACAACATCTGTTCAATATCTTTGTGGTATATGATTAAAATGTATTTTATGAAATGTCTTTTATGTTTCTGGGGTTCTTGTGACTGTTATTACGCTAATCTTTATAGTGATAAGAATTTTGAAATATAATGAATTTGTTATGTATAATGATTATCAATAAAAACATAAAATAAAAATAATAATAATAATAATGTTATAATAATTAAATAATAATAATGATGATTAATAATAAGATAATAATAACAACAACAAATGAGCATATCTCTTTGGAAATGTCTCGGCTAGAACATAAAATACAATCTATTAAGTATACAGTTCGCAGCTTGCACCGTAACCCCCACTCCGTTTCTGTTGTGTCTTCGTCCTGCGTCGCAAAGAGGTAGTTCCGCCAAAAAACACTGTAACCACATTTGCATCTGTCTTTTTATCTGCTCTTGAGTGTAATGACTGATGAGGTTATTGAAAGTGTCTTGACTCTGAATGCAATAATTCAATTCCATCCGTCTCTCTTCGTATCAGCCTCCAAAGCCTAAATTGGTTAACTTAGTTAACACTGCATCATAAACACAACAAGGCCACAAAAATAGAAGGTGAGACCCTCGCTCAACCAGCTGCTTACTCGTGTCCCTAATTGGATAATGGCAAAGCCCATACTAGTTATCTTCCCAGTAAAAGGCGGACTTCTTTATCATCAGCCACAACAGTGCAGCAGCCCCGAATCGAACACAATCCACGTGTGCGATGCCGAGAGCGGAACGTGCTTCCGGCGCGCACCCAGGTTAGGCATGCTACCATACAGCATATAGTTGACCTTGCTAACAGGTTCTATCGAACTGTTACATTTGACTACAATGCTATAAAGTATTGTGTTTGTCACCATCGCGACTTACCATACTTGCCTATAGTTCATGTATATCCCTCGCGGAAGAGAGAGAGAAAGGGAGAGACTGGTCACAAGATAGGCAAATGTGGTTTGGTTGACAAATTGAGCCAATTATTCTCAAGAACCGCTAAAGGCGTGGTGATGATTTAATAAGCGAATATTCTTGAAACAACAATGTTACTTTCATTCTATTGAGCATAGCAAATGCATCTAAAGTTCATTGATCAATCGACGTAAGAAATTATGAAAAGACCGTTAATTTCGTATTGTAATGATGATTCGCCCAATTCTCGGCGTTAAGCATCCTTGCGTGACGTCACAACCTCGAATAACGATAAAACGATGAATGAACACGAGAAATTCGTCCACCCCGTCATCAAACCGCTTTTCCTGTCCCATAGCCGTCGGTAATGTTTTATCTTATTCTCTTTGGGACGCACTCTTAACGTATAAATTTATTTGATTTGCAATAGCTTTTATGAAATCTATTTTAAGTAAAAGATCTTAATTTTAGTGGTCAAAGCAGAACAAAAAGGAGAATGACTCATCTAACTCTGGCA
>JZLH01S0066666.1:39232-76872 GCA_001188425.1 Eucidaris tribuloides
TAAAGCCCTTGAAGTGCTCATTTTTTGTTTGAAGACTCTTTGCGAGATTCTGATTGGAGGCACATTACAAAAAATTCGGTATCAAAATGTTTTCTTATGTATTTTATTGTTTTTGGAATTTCTTATGTATTTCCTTGTTTTTCAACTTTTTGTTTTTATTGTTTTTTCAATGGAAATTGTCGGCGACATTATTTCAGTCATAAATAGCAGCAAATCAAATGATTGTTATCAATGAAAGCAAAATTAATCACACATTTATGAATTTTAGCTGAAAACACAATTTGCATTGACTTTGTACATGAAATCACGTTTTTGAACAATTTTGGGTCTAACGCACGGGTGCAAAATTATGCATAACTCGCGAACCGTCGCAAATTTGGGCTTAAAAGATGCGCAAGACTTCAAAGAAAAAAGTTATGAAATATCGCGGCCATAGCTTCTCGCGCTAAAAATTTATCGCAAAAAAATGTCCAATTAGGGTTAACTCGTGTTGAGGTCTATGGAAAATGCATGTTATAGTGAAATCAAATCGTCTCCATTGGGTTAATATTTGACCTCATTTGAACTCTGACCTACTTACATGACATTTTACCCACAAATTACATTGAGTTTGCTGTCACGCATCTATCACCCAAGTTTGGTTACATACAGCCAGAGTTATTCAAGTTTCATACACGTTACAAACGGACAGACAGATGCCACTATGGATCTCTTAGTCTTGCTCTATCTTGTTGGCTCAGCAAAAATTGAGAAACTACAGTAGTGATCAGAAACAGGGGTGGAGATTTCATATGACGAGTGGGGGGGGGGGACGAAAACACAAAAGGCGAAATAAAAATACCCTCACGCGGGGGAAAAACACCCCAAGGACACATATTTACTGTTAAAAAAGGGAAATTGTGACTTTAAAATCCCCCTCACCCCCATTTTTAAGGTTTAATAATCTAATTTCATCACAATTAGGTTTGCCGATAACAAAATCTATAAAAAATGCGAACAAAATCGAAAAAAAAAATATTAACTTGTAAAAATAAAGGGGGGTGGGGGATGATCCCCCCCCCCGAGAAAAATTCATTGATCACCACCAATGATCAGTAGTCACAGACATATCCTCTGTCTTCCTCTAAATGTTTGTGAAAGTCATTACTAGATCTTAACAATTCTATTAAATGACAGGCTGCAAATAGACAGATACGATATACTCATCATCATTGTCACTATTTGAACCTTTCTCATTGATCTACACTGAAAATCAAAGTCCCAGCATAACAAATGCAACTGCGCATATACATGTATTCAACCAGAAACTTTACATCCCATCCAACTTGAAGTTTTTGAACGGTGTAGGTGGAGCATGATGTAGAGTCACTGCTTATGTCTTTGACATTCCATCACAGAAAACTATGAGGACATTTGCAAAATTTCTGTTTGCTTGTGGTCTAATATGATGTTGGCTAGATTGGATCTGCATCACACTTTTTGCTGTCGTTGGTTCGTGTTTGTCGATGATCTGTCAAATCTTGACTTGTCTGTGATACATACAATGGAAGAAGAAAGAGAAGACAAAGAAAATCTTTGTTATTTGCAATGAATGTATATAGCATATCAGCTGCATAGTAAATAGACATCTAAATGCAGAAGCAAGTTTTGAATTAGATAACAAATGAATTTGAAAACAAATCATCATTAACTCTTAACGTGCCAGAGGATTTAAGCCTCTATGGACTTTATGTGTATCATTTGGTGCAGATCTGCGACTTCGGCACATTAAGAGTTAAAGATTAATAGCATGATTGGAGGTAGTCATTAACTTGGGGTAAACTATTCTACAATCAAGTCAACTACCGGTATGCAAGGTTTCTGCTGTGAAAATGTTGACTCATTTAAAAAGAACCGCTGTCATTATCCACTGTGTAGCTTTCTATGGGATCAATTTCTCTCGGGCACAAGTGTAATTTAGTATGGTGTGTTCATACTTGATTCTCCTTAAGACAAATTCTTTCAGCTAGGATATACACTCCAGCTGGTATATCTTTCAACAAGTTTGGTTCTAGAGACATTTTATGTTTCTCCCAATCATGTGAAAGCCCTTCAAAGAATAGTATTTTTATTTACCCTTTTCCACCGAAACAATGGTTATTAATTAGTCATAATAATCTGCATTAGCCTGCTGTCTAGGTGGATAAGAACATGGTTGTATATATCCTTGCACTGTGCACATATTGTCATCACGATATGCAATGCATTAGGTAGATGCACACAAACACAGCAATCAAAATAATGCCCTCATATTAACAAAGAAGGCCATTTTTCTGCACAAGTCACAATTAGAAATTAGACTGCTGTACCATCACAGGTCAGAACATACCTTTTTCATGTGGTTTCGTTGTAGTCCCAAACAGCTGTCTGAAAGACCTGGACTGGGCCAAGAAGTGCCTGGCCTGCTCGATCTCTGCTGTCAGACGTCTCAGATCATCGCTTTCAAATGTCGGTAGCACGGGGTACTGAAAAAATAAAAGGTATAAACTTTTACCTTCCATACAGAGCATACCTACTAGATTGTACGCTATCGATTGGTCAATGCGTTCTTTTGCCTACGCTAACGCCCCATTGCATCGCGCAGGTACGCATCGTGCAGTTTCATTAGAGCAGTTTCGCTCCATTGCACGCTGCTGACGTCATCATCCATGTACATTATTATAGGCGGCGTGCAGTTTCGTTAGAGCAGTTTCGCTCCATTGCACGCTGCTGATGTCATCATCATCCATACGCGCGTTTGTGTCACGCGCCCGCGCGCCTGGCTCGGTGTATAAAGATTTGACGCGCGCGTGTAATTTGGAGTATAAGCGTACACAATACTGCGCGCGCGCATAAAAAATCTTAAAGGTAAATAACATCATTGGGGGTAGTCCTCAACTTGGGCTGAAACTACTCTAGAATCAAGTAAACTATGCAAGGATTCTCCTGTGAAAATCTTGTAGTCAAACGTTGACTCATTCTAAAATAAACAATGTCAACATCACTCGTATCACGGAAACCTGCTGTGTGGCTCTCTATGGGGCTTATTTTTATCCTACCCGGCAAAAAATATGATACTCCTATGTTTATGCTTGATTCTCCTTAAGTAAACAAATTACAGACAAATCCTCCAAGGTGGGAGATCCACTCCTGCTAGTGTATAGTTGGTGTATATTTCAACTCATTTGGTTCTTGAGGCATTTTCAAGCGTTCCCAATCACGTCACCTACCTTTAACAAGGCGCAGTCATTGTGCGCGCGCTCATGCCAGCAGCAATAAACATACTTTTATGCCTCTTTTACAGGAAAGCTCGCTAAGTAAAATCAAGTTTTCATAACATTCATACCTTGAAACAAGCCCGTAAACGTCCGAGGTGTTGTATAAAACAAATAGTGAATGATCTTTATTCGTGCAATGGAACAAGATTTCGCATTCGGTGAAATATGAGACGCTCTATTCAACTCGGCTTCGCCTCGTTGAATAGAGCGTCTCAATATTTCACCTCATGCTAAATCTTGTACCATTAGACTCGTGATCATTCACTATTTGTATATTAGTGCAGGTAACGATCACAGCCTTGTAGTTTTAACAAACTAAAACAACTATACAGATTTTAATTTTGTTTTTGCTCTTAAAATGATTTACTTTTCAAATGTGGCATCAACTTCAAACACCTATAACTTTTACACATGCATGATGTTTTAGACAAAAGTATACCCTTTTTAGTAATGTATTTTTCTTTACAATGCTGTGAAGTTTTATGAAGTTAAAATAAACGTTGTGAAGTAATTTATTAAAAATCAATAGATGTCTACAACCATATAGAGAATGTTCATGTTTTCTCCCATTTCTCAAAAATTATGTGAACAAAAATGTGTGAAATTTGTGTGAAAATATCTGTAGCAAACTTACAAGCTTTGAGAGTAATTCTATGAGTGCCATCCATCTACTATGTACAAGTATCATAATGAATCAAATAACTATCAAAATTGTTATTCTTATAGCAATTATTGACAGCATAACATTTCTCTTTGCATGGTACTTGAGATTTTGAAATTGGATGATAATTACATCAGCGTCCTTGAAATCATTGTCCAGCAGTTAGTGGACAGCCAGGTCCCCATCCATACCAGCAAAGATGCGTTATTATTATATCATATTATTATATCATATTATATGGATTTGAGAAAAGGATGATAATTACATCGGTGTCCTTGAAATCACTGTCCAGCAGTCGGTGGACGGCCAGGTCCCCATCCATACCGGCAAAGATGCGGTGATACCTGCCCCGACACATGGCTGCCAGCTGCCTCAGGAACGTGTTGGCTGACCTACACACAGATTGGAGAAAACAAGAATGGACCATCACAATAATGTGACAAAAAATAATTTTTACTCTAAAAATTGTACAAATGATGCATCACACGCTAACCAAGAGTACCGCTGTACCCCGGTGTACCACGTTGTACAACGTCCTCTTGTGTTCATTAAAAGTACAGTTGTGTAGTAATGGTGCAGGTGTTGTACCAGTGAACAACATGCGGACATAAACTGACCAAAAGTCAAGTCGAAATTATGTTGAAATTGTTATGTTTAAGACCTTTACTGTTGGAAAAACCACTTATCAAAACATTTTGCACAAGAAAAGTTTTCCAACATTGAAAAGCACACTATAAAATAACTTCTTAAGTTTTGTAATCCAGTGTACAGTGCTGAAAAAAAATAATTCAACAAAATGGCAGATTTCTGTTTGGTACCCCAGGGTACCATTTATGTCATTATATATGCCACAGCTGTTAGTAAACGTCTCTGTAATGACTCTACTTTCTGGAAGGTCTACCTTTAAGCACAAAGTTTCTGTCAAGTTTTAATGAAGTTTCCGATTTAATTACCGATCAGATAATACAAACAGAATCAAAATTGGTAGAGAAGTAATGATGAATAAGCCCATGTCAGTGCAATTTTTATCATATCAATTAAATATGCATAAATTAGCATAATTAATGTATTTAAAAATTCTGTGTAGAAGACTGGAAGCCCCCACCTAGCTCCTATCAGATATAACCAAACAGATTCAAAATCTGCCAAGATATATGGAGAAATAGCATTTAAATAATTTGGAATAAATTTGCATAATTAGCATAATTTATGACTTATGAAATTCACTTTTGAATCCCTGATCAAGCATTATCAGATAAAACAAACAGAACTAAAATCCACTAAGAAATAAAGAAGTACCCATTTTGGGTAATTTTTCATTGATTTTAGATGAATTTGTATAAATTAGCTTAATAAATAAATTTCAAAATTCTGTGCAGAAGTTTAGAGTCACAACCAAGCCCTATCTCTCCTTACTTCTATGAAAATTGACCTTTACTGCTTGAATGGTTTGGGTAATGCAAAGTGACTGCATTAGTGTGTTTATCTAGGGACAATTTTTCACCGAAAGAACCCACACAACCTAAAGAGAGGGAGTCGGGGTGCTTCACGACTGAATCACTTACTCATCATTACAGTTAAAGGAGATGGTGTGAACTTTGACCCCTCGGATGGTGTTGATCTGGGCAATCTCCCTAAAGATCCGTGACGTGCTGCTGTCTGGTTTGCCGTCAGTCAGGAGGTAGATGCCCTCCACGTCCTTGTCGCGGAATGCCTCCTGAAAATGATCATAAATACCATCCAGAAAAATCAATGAAATAGCTTTTCTTGATAGAGTCTGTAATACTCTCCTGATTTTTAAAACATGCATGTAAAATATGCTTGTTGTAATAGTTATTACATTTATGAAAATAAATAAAATCAAAATTTAAAAAAAGGTGTTTTAACAAAGACATAATCAGAAACTCCAACTGCATAATCAGAGACTCCAACTCTCCTGATCTCAGACAAATTTTCAAAAATCTCCTGCTTGTGTTAGATTTTCTCCCACTCAAGCTTTGCTCCCACTGAGGACAGATTTCTCCCCACTTTGGATAAAATGCACCCAAATGAAAGCTCAGATTACACCAGGCAACCCCTGAGCTGGACACCAGCTGCAAGGCTTCGTGCTTTGCGCTCGTCATGTGCGCTTAGCATATTTCAAATCATTTATTACCCCGTTGGAGACTAAGTGCAAGATATCTTGTGTTGCGATCTACAGAAAATGTGTGTTATATCAAAATCCAATTGTCTCTAATGGGTTAAGTTTCCTGTTTTGAATGTGGTCCAGGTGGGAGAATCTCCTGTTCAGGAGATGCTTGGGGTTGGAGTCTTTGGAAACTGCAAAATTACTATCGATACTTGAGCCTGGAACATGAAAATAATTGTTTTTAATTGTAAAAGTCTTTTTTATATCTTTAACTAGAAAGTACATGCCCCCACTAAAAGCTAAAGGAGTCTTTGCAATTTATTAATCGTATTATGGTAAAGTAAAGAATGTCAAATATAATGTCATATGGAATTAGTGAACCAGATACAAAATTCCTGTCTTTTTTTATATCTTTAATAGAAAGTACATGCCCCCACTAAAAGCTAAAGGAGTCTTTGCAATTTATTAATCATATTATGGTAAAATAAAGAATGTCAAATATAATGTCATATGGAATTAGTGAACCAGATAAAAAATTCCTTTCATGAAATCTGATCTTGCCTCCCTCCTTCCAGAAGAAGTTTCAAACATATAGTTTATTTCAAATTTCAAATTTGTTTAGGATCTTTTAATAATTATTTCAATAATAATAATATACAACATTTATATAGCACCTGATCAAAAAGTTTCCAGATGCCACAATACTAATATAACTAATAACAGTGAATTATTACAAGATTACAAGAATTATTACAACTTCTTATTATTTCTTTATTATTATTACTTTCACAGAACAGTGATTTCTCAATGCCAAACCATGTACAACTGACTGATGTTTAACTATATGGTGCATATTCAATAATCATATGTAAATAACTCTTTAAATGAAGATACTTAGGCCCAAAGAACCCACTTATTTATATTAACAATATGAAGACATTGGTATACCAATTACTTACACTTATTGCTTCCAATGTGCACGTGTTGCCAGCCGGTACAAACGATGATACCCATCTCACGGCATCATGGCAATTGGCATCAGTAGGTTCAACGACGCTGGACCTCCAAGGCTCGATGTCGGCCGAGAATCGGATGATGTTGAAACTAGTAAAAGAAATGATGATTGTTCAAAAATGTTGATATAGTTCAAACACAATAATAATAATAACACGTTCTTGTATAGCGCATCATACGTAGCTTATTGCACATCTCTATGCACGTTATTATTACCCCATGGTCATAACAGGTACATTTAAGCTAAGCAGCTGTTACGCGCTTGAAGCTATAAATGACCCGACCAGGGTACCCATTTATACACCTGGGTGGAGAGCAGCAAAGCAGATTAAAAATGTCTTGCTGAAGGACATTAATGCCGGGCGGGAGTTGGACTGGAACTCGAGACCTCTAGATTATCAGGCATACAATGCACTGATGTAACATTGCTCAGTGAATTTAAATTTGTATATAGCTGTTAAACTAGTCTGAGTGCCAGATCTAATTCGTTTACCATCTCATGAAAACTGAATACCTGTTGATCAAAGCTTACAAGGTCAGGATCTCATATCAATGCAGTTGGACGATTGTCAAACAATCTGTGCTACAGTTGGACTCAACCAAATTCAAAATTAGTAGGTGAAAGCTACATCTACTTTCCAAAACCTAGACTACCATTACAAAATACAACTTGAGCAATGGCCTTATTTCAAATCATTTATCACTTATATGTCAAAAACTTTGCAACATAAGAACCCTAAAGTTTAAACACTGCATTTTTACGTTCCAATCTTTAGTTGGATCACATCTGGCCAAAATCAGTTTGGTGTGCAAATCAAACACCCAGCCTTTAACCCGTTGGAGACTAAGTACGAGTTAACTCATGTTGGGGTCTATGGAAACTGCGTGTTATAGTGAAATCAAATCGTCTCCAATGCGTTAATAGTAAAGGAGCATACCTGATGTTTTCTCGCTTGAACTGGTCCCAGATTAATGCCACCAAGTCCCTCTTTAATTCCTCCATGTGGCTCACCATGGAACCCGACGTATCCACCAAGACAGTAACCTGTAATAAAAACAACATTAACAACAACAACAGATGTAACAAGAGTCACATACTATATGGTACACACACAACTTTGAAACTAGTCTCTACTTACTGATACTACCCTCAAAGCAATATTTATCATTTTTCTATAATTGCAATAACTGTTTACAAGCTAGCAATAATGGATAAAGATTGTGTTTGTGATGTGTAAGTCCATTACTTCCCTTCAGTATCAATACCAAACGGTAGTTTAGTACTTACAAATGGAGTGCTGAAAGTTTGAGATCCATACATCATGAATTTGTTGTTTTATGAGAAAAACTCATAACGATATGTTACCAAAATATTGTTCTTTCCGCAAGTTTAAATTTTGCTCAAATTGCGAATCGCGGTTATGCGTACGTTCGCATGACCAGCGGAGCACACTGATTGGTTAAACGGCTAAACTCTGCGTGACCTTCGGCTAATGGCTGATCAGACAATTTTGGAACGGCCCGTGCACGTTCGTCCTGTAATTTTGAAGTTTCATATGTCCAGTTTTTCACCAAACTACCTTTCAAGGTTTCTATGAGGTGTTTATTTTTACTAAGTCTGTCTTGTGCGATTTGAGCTGTTTGTTATTTCGTTTTCTGACGTGCAAATCCTGCACTGTCTTTAAACTCTTAATAAAATCGAAAAAATGTAAATGCAGTTTGGGGCAGTTTGAAAACTAAAGAGTTGATCATAATAACTACAATTCATAACTTTCCACAAAGGATCATTCAATAAACTGTCAAAGGACAAGATGTCTGCCTCATACCACAATGACCTTACGCTTTGTTCACCTGTCTACCAAAAAGGTTTTAACATCACAATTGTGACATGTCACCACAAAATGCACCATTCAGTCAGAAAATTAGGAAATTGTGTTTTTCATACATCTTAAAGTCGAGACTCTAAGGTTTAAAATGATCTATAATTTGTCCAGGATGGACGAAGTAAACCCATTTAAAACCCCGCTCACAGGTTTGGACTATCACCCAAGCCATTATCAGGAAAGTGGAGAAAAACGGCTACAAAGAGAGTGCTCATTCATGCGAAACGGGAGGCCTTTGACAACTGTTCTGTAGAAAGCTTGGTAAAACTAATCACCTTCCAAAAGAGAACTGTGGATTAGACAATCCTTTTTGGCTTTTACAATCACCGTCAATGAATAGTTTATGAAATTAGCTTTGTGGTGATACTTAAATTATTACAAGGAGACTTGACAATGTTGGATAACAACCAATTGTAGTTAGGGTTAAATCATGGTTAATCTCGCGATATGAAGATTGAATTCGGCAAAATTTTCAAGCTCCCTTTAGTTCAATAAAAATCATACTTTTGAATCACTTCTGGTCCTCAAATTTGGACAGGTGAAAGATGAGTGTATGTACTTTAAGAAAATATCGGAATCCCAGAATCAACTTTTGCAACCCAACTCGACTATTTACCGCATTTACCTGAAAACTTCCATTGTGACTCATTGATCGTTTTGTGGTGACAGGTCACAATTTTTACAGAATAAAAGCCTTCAGGCACAAAGCTAACCACATCACTCCGACAATTCACTGTTATCATCATCATCATCATCATCATCATGAATATCATGAAACAGTGAATATCTCAATAATCTGCCTCACCTTCTTCTCTATAATTTTTACAGAATAAAAGCCTTCAGGCACAAAGCTAACCACGTCACTCCGACAATTCATTGTTATTATCATCGTCATCATGAATATCATGAAACAGTGACCGCAATATCTCAACAATCTGTCTCACCTTTTTCTCCACAACCGTTCCAAACGTTCTTCGACTGGCTCCCAGTAGCCACTGCAGCCGCCGCAGGTAGCGCCTCAACACCGACTCCAGTTGGTGTTCGTAATCCAGTAACTCGTGGGACTGGAGCTGGAGATGTCTGATCTTACCCTGATAAAACCAAACCAAACCGACAGTTTCAGAAAGAGAAATGACACCAAGAGAATGACAGACATCAATGTCAAAGTGATTTAAATTTCGCATTCGGTTATTAACTCTCTTTAATTCTTAATAAATCAGATATTTTTGAACAGTGCAACAATGAGGATTTTTTGGAGTATAATTTCAACTTCAAATAACTAATATAACTTTTTGCACAAGCCTGTCATTTACAAAAGTGGTAAACAAAAATATAACCTTTCAAAAATGTAATATTTCTATTAAAATATGAATATTTCTGAAGTTACAATGAATTTAGGAATGTATTTGTATCTAATCAATATCATTGATATCCCAAATTGTATAAGAAATGCATGTTTTTTCCCCTTTTCACAAAAAGATCTGCTAAACATCTCTAAATCATAAGAAAATGTTCCTGTAAATCTACCAGTTACACATTATTTAATGATGGTCTGCTCCTCTCCCAAGAAAAAATATAATAATAAATTGATAATTAATAAATTAATAAACTGAATTACATAATATTGTTATTCTTTTAGCACTTATTGAAAGGGTACTATTTGTGATGCAAAAACTGCACCAGCAACAAGTTAAGAGTTTGTGTCTTAATTTAACTGCAAGTCAGGGGTGATATAACACGGTTTTGTTTGTTGTATCATGAAACTTTGTGAAATCCCAGACAACTGAACCACAAATGTTAATACAGTGGAACCTCGATACAAAGAGGTCGGATATAACAAAATCCTATTATAACAATGTGATTTTGCAGGTCCCAACTCTTTATATTTCTTTGTTTTTGTACCCTGATATAGTGAGAAACCTGATATAACACGGTAATTGTCATGGTTTTTAGGTCCTCATTATAACGAGGTTCCACTGTATGTTGAATGGTAAGTTCACATACCTTGATATTCACACTTGGGAAAATACTGCAATATCTGTACCAAGTAAAATTAACATAAGATAATAAACATATATTACAACTGCAAAGATAAAGATCAATCAACAGCACAGCTGTGATTTTGATTAATGTTTGCATTAAGATATATCTCACTATAACATAAACCTGCTAGGAATCGGATTAAGTTTTGTTTTATTTATTTTTATAAGAAAACAGATCTTGAGTATTACAGAAATATATTTCCAAGAGTTTAATAATACATTTTTTATTTTTTTCATAATTTATCCCATAATTTGTGAAATCTGAGGATCAGTAATTACCTAGAATCTGAAAATGTGCAAAAATCAAAGGCCACCTGCATAGGTGTGCATCACCTCCACTCGCTGGAGAGTATTCCTAGCCCAGCTGCCACTAAGGCGCTCAAGCCAATTTGTTTGCACCGGTATGTCTCGTCCTCTCAGGTACTGTTTTGTACTCTTTAAGGACAATGATACCATGATAGGATTCAAACACGGGATCTCTCACTTGAGAAACAACTGTCTTTATCAACTAAGGCACGACACCTCTGAATATTGTGTAACAAAATCAGACTTTTCCAACATGTTGGCCATTTTATGATAAAAACCTATCAAATAATGCTATTTCTCATCCAATTAAAAAAACACACACTTACTTTGCAGATACTGATTTGTTGAGGGTATTGATGTGCCGTTTTGCATGGGCGCAGTCTGGTCCTGAGACTAGCTTGTTGAGGTCCAATCGCAACTTGGCTAGGCAATACTTCTTCAGCCACTGGAATAAAAAAAAATCAAAAAAAAAATTAAATCACCATAAAACACAAGATATATTTTCAACAAAAATATGAATAACAGAAAATATCTAGAGTTTAATCAGAAGGTTGTAATATAGTGTGTAACAATTGTCATTCCCATTTTTGTGTGCCACAATTTCCATTCAATTTCATTTAAAAGCATGTCATGAAATAGATTATTTGAGAACTGGTATGAAATTGTCTTTGTAGTTGCATGATAATGCAATTTAGAAAAAGGAAGTTTTGCATTTATCAGAGTTTTATCAACAAAATGATTTTCAAATAAAGGACAATTTCTACTTGTGCAAAAACTGTGCCAAAAACAGAAACACGAGCAACAATATCACAACCGAAAAACTAACAAGTAAGACTCGGACATAAAAGACAATAGTGAAAGTTAAACTTATCATTAAAAAGGCTGTGACATAACTTTGCAGAGTTGAAAATGCTTCATGAACCAAATGAGTTCAAATGTACACATAGAGTGCATATCCAAGCTGAAGGGATTTGTCTTGAATTTGTTTACTTTAGAAAAAACAATTATTGACGACCCAGTATTGAATTAATTTATGACCCTGACCAAAATTAGAGTCATAGAAAGCTATATAACACATCTGACTGTCACAGCATTTTCTGACAGATATTGTATAGGGAAGGAAGAATGTTTGACCTTGAAAATTTCACAGTAGAAACCCTCAACAGTACACTTGATTCCTGTATCATTGTGTCCTAAATTGAGGGCTGCTTCATATCCTGCTATTTCCAGATTGGAAGTAGTCTTCAATTTATGACACCATGCTCCCAGAATCAACTATACTGTTAAAAGTTTCAGCTGTGAAAACTTCATAGTCATACATTTCCTCTTTGTTGCACAATTATTATCAGAAAACGCTGTGACAGTGAAATTTGTTGTGTAGCTTTCTATGGAAAAAAATTGTATCAGGGCCAGAGATTAATTCAATACTGGAAAATTAATGCTTGTTATTCCTCAAGTAAACAAATTCAAGGCAAATTCAGCCTGAATATACAATCTAGCCAGAGTATATATTGGTGTATGTTTCAACTCATTTGATTCTTGAGGAATTGTTGACTTCTCCCAATCATATCACTGTCCTTTAAGAGTATGAAGATTCATCTTATATGTTGTGTTTCAGTTTACATGACATTAGTTTAACTTTTGATATGAATTTTGTTATAAATTTTATGGAGATTGATTTTCTCACCAGATTTGAGGTCATGACATCCTCCTTCTCCGGGATGCAGGGATGCGGGATGACCTTCTTCCCTCCTCCCTTCTTGGTGTCAGGATACTGCTTGTAGACGGTGCCTGGAACAAAAGTAGCAGTCACAACTTGAGGTAACAGATTCAAGGTGAAATTACAACAACAAACTATTACAAATATGTGACCTGTTGCCACGAAATGAACAATAAGTGACAGTCGCAACAGTTGTTTTTGCATTTATATCTATATTTACATTTACATTTACATTTCATTTATATTGACATTTATATTTATCTGCCATCATACATCACATTTCACCTCTCTGAATAATCTCTATCACTCATTTGATGAAAAATTTGTCCGCCGTGGTCAATCTAAAATAACAATGTCAGAATTGAGAACCTGGGTATTTGTTTAGTCGCAGTCCATGGGGTTTGGAACTGGCCGACTCGGGTAATATTACGGGAATGCTGTATACTTTCGGAAACGAGGCGCAACGAATTGTGAAAGGCGAACTAAGTCCAACTGACCCTCACCGGCAATTCTGTTCGCAGCTCCACGATTGTTGTTATGCAACACTGAACTCTACACTACGTAGCATAGAATTCAGTGTTACGCACTGCCTTACAATAGGGGCAAGCGTAAGGTAAATAAACGTACATGGATTACGAGCGGTGCGTCCCTTAATGTTCATCGTACCTCAGTTGGTAACTAGGGATTTCCCAGTAGTTCGTGTCACTGCCCAGAAAGCAGTAGATGACAGATTGGAGCACTCTCAACAGTTCCTTTTTTTCTGACACGTTTGTTAAAATGATAGATCAGCAGTTGCAATCTTACCAATACAGAGAGCGACATATGAATAAATCTAATACATCAAGAACTTGATACTTCTGTAACTCAGGACTTGATATACCAGTTATTAAAACGGCGAGTTTTTAGTACATTTTGATAACATCTACAAAAATTCTACACTATCTTGGATATGTGGAAAACATTACACCACAAGGACAAAATAATGTACTTAATAACTTATGATGTTACATGAAGGGTGTTTTATACCTCTGCAGACACAAACCATGACAATGCATGACAATGACATCTACGATGAACTTCTAGTATCAATTTAAATTCATCATCATACAGGGACAGGCCAACCCAACTTAAACCACAATAAGAAATTCTTGACATTCCAGCCATTTCCACTCACCAACTTCATTCTTGTGTTCTGTGTAGAAGGCCTGTTTAGCCACCTTGTTCTTGTTGTTGGCACTGGTTGGCCTTTTCTTCTTGTCTTTCTCCTGTCCGTTCTTGACCACCCCTGAATTTCTGTGAGGGCTCAGCACTGGTTCTGGAGCTAAACACAAAGACATTTTTTACATATTTTTTTTTCCAAACTTTTGAAAAAAAATTTGCACCTTTATGATTATTAACATGCCCATACCATCTCAATCTAGTTTCTGTTTCTCTAATCTTCTACCGTATGTGTTTCATC
This sequence comes from Eucidaris tribuloides, assembly GCA_001188425.1. NCBI lineage: Eukaryota > Metazoa > Echinodermata > Echinoidea > Cidaroida > Cidaridae > Eucidaris > Eucidaris tribuloides. Next base: position 53,742 of record JZLH01S0066666.1, read on the forward strand.
CTTTTTTGTTCCACAACCTTTTTATTCTGCCTCCTATCTCTTCTCATTATTCATCTACAACTACTCTCAGGCACTTCATCGCTGCTGTTTACAGCTTCTTTAAGTGTTCTTCCTTTACTGCCCAGGGAGGGTTTGTACATTTCCACATTTTCAAAATTACCTGACTTTCCAGAGCAGAAAACTGTACAATTTCACGACATTTTTTTTTCTTTTTCATTTTTAAAGCGTATAAAAGTACAACATTGCGATACAAGCAAGCTGCCCTCAGTTAATTCCACAAATAAATCATGGATAATTTTAAAAAATAATGTGAATAAATTATTTCCCCTGAATTCTTGGATGAAATTAATTAAATCCTTGCCTTTTTGCTTCAAAAGAAAATATTTTCAAGTTTCCTGACTTTTCAGAAATTCTCCGACCAATGCAACCCTGGCGGATCTCTCCTCAAGAGCTACTGGGCATACCATCATATTACATACGTGGGCTTTCAACCTCACTGGCATTCTTTTTGTCATAGATCATGCCTATCCTTTTATTTTGTATCATTCATGTATTTTCTGCTACTTACGTGTTGGAACCAGAGTCTTCTTATTAGCACTTGTTGGTCTCCAAGCCTGTGTTCTTCTCTCTTCTCGCTCCTTGTTGTCTTGGATTTGCTAAAGTTGGAAGAACAAAGATGACATGATCTTATGTTCGAACGCATAACTTGGTTGGTTTCACAATTTTATAAGACAGATGTTAGTAGACATTAACTCTTTATTTACACACCAAATCTCGATGTGTCATTGTATTATATGAACATTACGTTCAAAACAATATTCCTGCCCTAATTTCAAATATAAGACCTGAACCCTTAGATGCATAATTAGTATTTTAACCCGTGGGAGACTAAGTATGAGTTAACGTGTTGGGGTTTATGGAAAATGCACGTTATAGTGAAATCAAATCGTCTCCAGTGGGTTAATTCTAGTATCATTAAAGGTAAATGACATGATTGGGGGTAGTCCTCAACTTGGGCTGAAACTACTCTAGAACTATGCAAGGATTCTCCTGTGAAAATCTTGTAGTCAAACGTTGACTCATTCTACAATAAACAATGTCAATATCACTCCTAGCACGGAAACCTGCTGTGTAGCTCTCTATGGGGCTTATTTTTATTGTTCCCGGAAAAAAATAAAATATTCCTATGTTTATGCTTGATTCTCCTTAAGTAATCAAATTACAGACAAATCCTCCCAGGTGGGTATAGTTGGTGTATATTTCAACTCATTTGGTTCTTGAGGCTTTTTCAAGTGTTCCCAATCATGTCACTAACCTTTAAGTATCAAATTGAGGATCGCTTCCATTTCTGTCATTTCTCTTTAAATTCTAACATACACTGAATGAATTAAACATTTCAAATATTGTAAAGTGGAAAACCACGATCAAACAAAACATCAAAACAGTAATAATCTCTTTATACGATCTCTTTAATTCATATGATTATTTGTACTAGAAATAAAATCTGGAGTCAATACTTTGAAATAAGAATGTGAAAAGTTGAGAACAAAAGGGACAAATATTTTATTCCTTTCTTGCAGATATGCGCACCTGTCTATTGCATTCCTTTTGATTCCAAAACCTAAGAAAAAGGAACAAAGGGGGAAGAATTTGAAAACTGGGGACATTTTTTTTAAATATCCTATGCAGTTCTACAGACAAATGTTTGCCCCCCCCCCCCCAAAAAAAAAAAGAATCACAATCTGCCACAGTTTTTTTCCTTAAACCAATAATAAGGACATTTGACAGGTCTGCTGTTGATTGTAACAAGGGATTTGGACCTGATGAGATTTGAACCCACAACCTCAAGTGAGAGGAAAGACTCACCAATCTAGCCAGACTGAGTTCAGTGTGTTTTGGTGGCGCAAGCAGGGCCTTCTTGGCCGATGAGGGCCTCATGGGGAGCATCTTAGTCTCCTCATGGTTTTTATTATTATCCTGGTTAGGAAAAGAAAAGAAATAATCAAAATATGATGCTTTGTTGTATCAATGCAAATATGACATGCACAATAAATATGATACAGATTCCATATGTTAGAGAAACATGTGATATGAAACTCATTTGATGAGTGGTTCAAGGTTATCGCTTCATTTTTTACACACAATATGGTTTCTTTCCCACATTCATTTTTAGTTTGCCCATAGTGTTGTAACAATTTTATAAAGATGTTTGAACCAAACATTTTTGAAAACAAAACTATTTTATTTCTATAAAATTCCAAGTGTCAAGAGATACATACTGCATAGATGATACCCTTTAAAAAAAATACACAATTAATTTTGCACAAATTCTAACCTGTCACTGAGTATCAATCACACACAAAACTATGGGTGAATCTCTATGTATCATAAAAAAAACTGAAAATGGATGGATCATGTTTTGTGACAAATTTTTACAATAAGCCAGAACTTGACAAGTTCAACTATTTAAAGACATAAATTTCTGTAAGCAGAGATAACAATGTAATGACTAATGATTCAGTACCTGATCAATAAAGTAGTTCTTTAACTCAGCAAGTACTTTAATTTTATTTCATTTACATTCATTCAGTTATATATTCTATTATCTTTTAATTCAAAGAACAAATTTACTTACATATTTTGGTGACCTCTTCTTCACTGAATCCACCAGCATTGCACACTGTGTAGAAAAAAAAAGAATAAGGATATGGTAATGGTAATGGTAAGACAAGAAAGTAAAATAAATCAAATCATACATGCCTAACTGGGCTACGAACTTCAAACTACAGTCAAACCTGTCTTAGTGGCCATCTGTGTATAGTGGCCACTGAATGATTTCCCTGGAGACAAATCCTGTGTTAAAGAACCTGTCTATAGCAGCCACCTGTCTACAAAGGCCACACTTTTTGTTTCCCTTGGGTGACCACTATAGACAGGTTTCAATGTACCGGTATGTTTAAATTTTTGGTAGCTCAACGTAATTTTCCCGTGTCGTTGTCCAAGACAATAGGAAAAAATTACTGCCAATTTCAAGCCCTACAAAAAAGTACTTGCAATTGGATACAAATTGGAAACCATGAGTATTATTATCATTATTATTATTACTACTATTATTATTATAATTCTAATAACTACCTTAGGGTAAATTCTTTTGTTTTTGGCCTATTCTGTCGATTCCCCTTAACGCACACTTTTTTCGCCTTAACGCTCACCTCTGTATTGTGACAGAATAAACCATATTGTGTAGATTCCTCCTATGTTGGCTTTTAATATTGTTATTATCATCATCATCATCATCATTATCATCATCATTATAACTATTATTATTATCATAATCACCACTATCATCATTATCATCATTATTATCATAATCACCATTATCATCATTATTATTACTATCCTCATCACCATCAACATCATGATGATGATCATCATTAACATTGTGCAGTAGAGTATTATAGTATCTGCGCAATATAAATGTCCTTTATTATTATTATTAACATCACTATTATCATTATTACATTTCAGCTAATGGTTCAGACACGGCCACGCCCCCTTTAAACACATACCTTTTGAGAATAGTTGACAGCCTTGTCCATCTCACACAGAATCAACTTGATGTCGTCGCTCTCAATAATCCCCGTCTCCCGGAACCAGTGGAAGCGGCCGGCGCTGACGTGAGCCAGCGTGCGCAGGCACTCGGCGGTCTGCGTGACGTTGGCATAGCGTCCCGGGATGGCGCTGTTCGCATCGTAGTCGTCGACATTGAAGAGGATGGTGTGGATCCCCGTGGGGTGGCCGGCGGTCGCCTCCTCAATGTAGGAGCAGAGGAGGTCAGAGGGTTGGTCTGGGATACCGCTCGTAAACAGGTAGATTCCCTCGATTACTGATAGTTGAGAAGAAAGAAAAAATTGTTTCAAACTGCAGAGACTCCAACTCTCCCGTCTTCGGCGGGAGATCTCCCGCTTTGAGTCCATTTTCACAAATCTCCCGCCCTCCCACTTGAGTTTGAATTTATCCCGCCCTAGCTGTGTTTCTCCTTTTTTCTCCCGCCCAACCACCTTTTTGAAAAGAAATGAATCTAAATCAGTGGATTTGACCCAATTTAGTGTTGTCATATGTTCAAAAATAAGCCTAAGACAGCAACAGAGAACTTCTAAAACCCTATAAATGGCCTCCGGCCGCAAGGAATTTCATGCTTTGCGCCGGTGGTGTGGGGTACGCGCACATTAAGTCAGAGTCTCCCGTTTGCTAGGGGGTCTCGACGGGAGAATCTCCCGCTTAAGAGGTGTTTGGGGTTGGAGTCTCTGAAACTGGTATTTGGGTGAACAATCCAATTTGAATCATAGGCATTGGTTAATATTGTGGAAGCCTGATATGAAGAAATTGTCAAACTTTGATATCTGACCTACATGATAGTGTTTGAATGGACAAATAAACACCCTGGAACACAAAACTTCAGACAATTATGCTGTCACTAGCAACATATGAACAGATTAATATCAACACATGAAAGAACTACCATCAGTATGCCTTGTGACAGGCAAATTTATCTGAAAATGAAGTTGAAGATATTTCTGACAAGGGTGCACAATCCTTCAAAAGCAGAGTACATAAGCACCTTAAATCACTCATTTAACTACTTTGTTACAACCCTTCACTCTAGCTACCCTAAGCTGCTGTGAACCCCAGATTGGCCCATGTAGTTTCTCTGCTATAGTGCTCTCCAGCCTATACCAGAAACTGACTCTACTGTTACTCTCCATGGGGTATTGTTGACTTTAGCACTGTATATACAACCCCCCCCCTAAAAAAAAAAAAAAAAATTAGTTGTGTAGCTTTCTATGGGATTAATTTCTATCAGGGTGTGAGAGTGATTCAGTACTAGTATGTTCATGCTTGATTCTCCTTAAGTAAACAAATTCAAGATAAATCTTTCCAGCCAGGAGATACACTCCAGCCAGTGTATCTTTGGTATATCTTTCAACCAGTTTTATTTTACAGGCATTTTTTATTTCTCCCTATCATGTTAATGCCCTTTATCATCTAGGGACAAAAATTCTATAACATAATAGTAGTGTTGCACGACTAAGTCGCGAAAAGTCGTAGTCACGACTGCCTACACGGAGTCGCGACATCGACTATCGGAGCACAATAGTCGACTTTTGATCACATGTTAATTTGTATTAAAAACTGAGTCAAAAGACGTAAAAATTGAACAGAACTACCAATCATTGTGTCATGGCAAATGATGGAATTATGTATGTGTACGGCTGCTTGATCTTTTGACTCTTTATTGTTTTCCTTTACGTTTTTCATTGTGAATCGGCCCTAATCTATCATCAAACAGAACTGCCAAAATGTACTTGGATCAGCCTATAATCGTGCAATGCTATCATAGGCCTACATGTGCATGTTGCCGTATACGTTGCACTCACTGCGACCCCGACTGTGACACCCATGCACCCCACACCACCAATCTCGAACACACTAAGACGTTGAACACCGATAGTCGACTAATAGTCAGAGTCGCGACTATTGGTGGGCGACTAGTCGACTCTCTAAAATGCTGAAGTCGTGCAACTCTACATAATAGTCTGTGGGCAAAAACTGGAATGGTCACACATTGATTTTGACTATTTAAAGAAAAAGAATGATTGTTGTAAACTGCAATTTTTTTAGGGTTTCAATTTTAGATCACCAAATAAATTGTACCAACTATAATTCACATTTTATACCGTTACTAATATTCAAACCCAAGTTTTTACCTAAGTTCCGTTTCTTGTCCTCTTCATTCTCCAGGGCCATCTTGAGTGCTGCCATCACATTTCTACTTCCATTGCATTCCAGTCCCAGAATCCACCTAACAAACAAACAAACAAATAAACAAACAAATAAATAAATGACTGAAGCACAGTTTTAATCAGTCCTGTAACACAATTTTTGTTGTCCTAAAATTGCTTTGTGTAATAACAACCTCTTTGATTTTCAAACCACGACATAAGAGCAGCTTAAACTGTCAGATGATAACATGATACAAGATAGACATTGTCTGCATCATGGAGACTTGAATAAGAATGTTTTAATGTGTCTTTTAAAAGATTCAACGGACTGTAGTTTACACAAACCAAGAGGAAGAGCATTCCACAACTTAGGTGCAGCAATTTCAAATGCCTTTTCACCGAGAGTAAGATAAATTCTGACACTACTTCTATGTTCTAACAGTAGACCGTTATTTGATCTTAGTGAGTATGAAGACAACTGTTTGACAGAAATTAAGCGTGATATGTAGGTGCCAGGCCATTTAGGGCTTTGAATGTGAGCAAATAAAATGCATAATTAATGCAGAACCGTATTGGAAGCCAGTGCAATTTGAATAAAACTGGCCTAATATGACAGAATTTAGGGGCATCTGTAATAAGCCTTGTAACTGCATTCTGAACACGTTGTAACTTTGCCATGTTTGAAGCCGTTACACCAAACAACAGACTATTGCAATAGTCAAGTTGACTCGTGATAAGAGCATGTACAACAAGAGAACATATAATCTGCTGACAAATATTTTCTAATTTGTCTAAAAATGTACATAACAAAATAAAGTGTGCACATACGATGACTGTTGTCAGTTGAGAAATGTGATGGAACTTAACTGACAGTTTAAGGACAGCATGCGAATTTCAGCACTGGAACCTGGCAAAATTAGTGAAGATGTATTTTTTGAGCAACAAAATGAGTATGTTCAAATTCAGGTGTGCCACCTTTCTCGCATGCACAGCATTCTCGCTGCTATGAAAGGAAGATGTTCAAATTTTTACTAGAAGTTCACAGATGCAAGATGAAGTCTCATCTAAGCTGCAAGACTTTGTTAACTCAATGTCGACTTTTGATGCTGAATTTGTAGGAAATGAATATAGTGAAAGCCTCCGGGAAATGAGAAAAAAAATAACTGGAAGTGAAACAAAAATAAAAATAAATAATTCGGCACTGCTACCAACAGTGATTCTCTATTGGAAGCAGTGTGAAAGAGTCATAAGTCTAGGTAACTATTTGCGTACATCGTCGGTGTGATTTTATGCATAGTAGGATTGTCACTTACTTCCATGCACTCTGTAGGTTGGCTTCTGTGGGGTCCTGTAGGCAAGGCCTCCAACAGCGAGCTGTACTTCCAAATCTATAATAGGAGGATAAAAAAAATGTGACATAAGGTGAAAGGTAAACACTAGGGACTTATATTTCTTTGTAGAGAAATCACTATCTTAAATGAACAAAGAAAAACATTTTTGTAGAATTTTCAAAGATTTTTTGAGATTAACTAAAACCTGATCATTTTTCAATAAAGATTAAAGGTGCTTTGAATTGAAGCAGAATAATTACGAAAACACATCAAAAATATTTTGAGAAAACTTAGGCAAATAATAAGTTATTAATGAGGAGAAAGGTCAAAAGTAACACTAAAGACTTATATATTTTGTAGAGAAACTGCTAAAGAACACAGAAAAAAATTGTTTGTAGAATTTTCAAAGATTCTTTGAAAATAAACACCCCCCCCCCTGACTATTCTTCTATGAAGTTTATTTTTTTTAATCAATACAATCATTGCACATTACCCCACGATGTTGAAGGCTTCCTTGTTGGCTATCTGTTGTTCCAGGAGTAACCTGATGGAGTGCTGGATGTGGACCAGATAGTTGACGTTGGTCAGGGACAGGTCAACCAGGAGAACGATCCTGAAGAGAGTAGGAGAAGATGGTTAATCAATTATATAAAATCATGACCATAATCATCACCATCGTTATTGTCACTGGCACATTTTCTCTCCCCCAACAGGCAAAAAACGTTCATTCTATTTCTCTATCACCTCTTTACATAGCTTATCCGAAGCCTTAAAGGTAAATGACATGATTGGGGGTAGTCCTTAACTTGGGCTGAAACTATTCTGGAATCAAGTAAACTATGCAAGGATTCTCCTGTGAAAATCTTGTAGTCAAATGTTGACTCATTCTAATATAACTAATGTCAATATCCCTTGTGGAAGGCAAGCCTGCTGTGTGGCTCTCTACGGGTCCTATTTTTATCATGCCCCGATAAAATTTTAACACTAGTATGTTCATGCTTGATTCTCCTTAAGTATAAACAAATTACAGACAAATCCTTCCAGCTGGTGTACAGTTGGTATATATTTCAACTCATTTGGTTCTTGAGGCATTTTCATGTGTTCCCAATCATGTTACTAACCTGTAATGCCATTTCTCATGAGTTTCTAATTATTGTCGTCGTTGTCATCATCATCATCATCATTTTCTTTGTCTCACTTACAGGCAAAACATTTTCATTATCTTCCTTCATCTATTGACGTATTTTATCAGTATCCTGAATGCCTTTTCTCATTAGTTTGTAAACATAGTTTATTCATCATCATCATCATCGTCATCATCGTCATTGTCTTCATCATCATCATCATCACCACCACTATCATCACAACTGTTACCCCCCCCCTCCCATATCATTATCATCATTACTATCTCCAGCATTATCAACATTAAATCAAACTTGCAAAACATTTTACCTTGCCTAATCTTAATTATCACAAATAAATTCACATTTTTACTGCTGGCAATATCAGTTACAACAACTGTAAATTATGGATCAGCTTGACTTACAGAAGACTTTTGAAAAATCCATGTAAGTTACCATTACTGTATACCAAATTTCAAAACCCAAAATAAAATACAATGATTTTACTCTCCAGTTAAAATAGCTCACTTACTTCTTTTCTACAATTGTACCAAAAAGGCGTCGGCTCTCCTTCGACAACCAGTCGATCCGTCTTTCGTAGAGTTTGACCGTGGCACCCAGCTGCTTCTGGTAGTCGTAGAGGAGTGTTGGATCTACATGGACATTCTTGATGGTACCATCGTGCCATTCGAACTGAGTCATTGCTTTCTGTGGCCAAAATGAGACACACAATGACAAAGGCATAAAGTTAGTTTCAAAGATGTTAATGGTAAATAGCATGGTTTGGGAATAGTCCTCAACTCAACTTGGGGTAAAACTATTCTAGAGTCAAGTAAAATAAGCAAGTATTCTGCCGTGAAAATTTTGTGGTTAAATGTTGACTTATTTCAAAAGAACTACCATCAGTATCCCTTTGTTGCATAGCTTTCGATGGGACTGATTTCTATCAGGGCACAAGAGTAATTCAATACTGGTATGTTCATGCTGGATTCTCCTTAATTATACAAATTGAAGACAAATCCTTCCAGCCAAGGTTTACACTCCAGGTTGTGTATACATTGGTGTATGTCCAAACTCATTTGGTTCTTGAGGCATTTTCAAGTGTTGCCAATCATATCATTGGTCTTGAAGGCAGCAAACTGAGATGAAGTACACATGTGAAGAACAAAATCAAACAGTCGTTGAATATGTTGTTCTGGAGATCGAACTATACAATTCTGCTACCTTGCATTTGCCATTCAAATTATATCATTATACTGTTCCACTATAATACTCAAGGAATCAAAAGCTCCTGGAAACATTTGTATTAGGCACTACATAAATTTCATATACCATTACTTTTATTATGGATAAAGGTTTGGTTTTCATTTATGTCCTTTCAAACATCAATATCATGTGGGTTGGTTGAACAGAAGTTGGGAATTATTATATTTACCAGTAATCATTGTGCAAAGATAACTTGAGACTATAATATTGTAAGAATCTTATTGCTTTTGCTTGAGGGAAATTGAAATGCTGGTTATAGAACTATTAGTTTAAAAAAATGAGTTTCTATGATGGACAGAAATCAGGGAATAAATTGAACATTTAAAAGCATGCATGTCCAACCTACCTCATGTGTTTGTGATCTAACAGACTTTCTAATGATTGGGATGAATTCTTCTATCGGAGCGAAGGCATTTGGAGCGAGTACCTGGTACAGACTCAACTTCTTGGCTGGAAACAAACAAATAAACAAACATGTAAACAAACATGATAGAAAGTACTTGTTTAATAGTGTATCACATCATTTGAAGAAATTGTACTTGTAACCATATCACTTTGGTTTTGAGAAAGTTATAACAAATTTTTGCTTTCTGAATGTTTATGGAAATGGTAAATTATTGTTTTCTACTTAGATCATCTCTGTAAATTGGCAAAACACGGATTCTTATTATTCTGGTGCCTATTTGTATACAAAGAATACAGCCAGAGTTTAAAACCTTAATTTACAACATCCCAATACTGTACAGGCTGAATATTTTGTGATGATTTTATTTTTTTATTTTTTCGCAAACTAAATAATGCAAAAATTTAACTTTCTCATATACCTATATAAGGTGAATAACAACACAATAAATAAATTCACAGAAATAAGTTCTTGCAAATTGTCCATCTTGAAACAAATGTGTGAAAATATTTATACACAAAATAAATACCGTATAGAGTAAAGTAGAGTAATTTTGTTTCGTTTTTTTATGTATTCATCTTTCATATGTGTATATCTTAATTTTGACTTGATTAACTATTTTTTTATATTCATCAATTTTTTTCCAGGCTTATTGCAATTAATTCTTTGGAAAACTGACAACTCATCAACATACCTTTAAGTCCATTATGCAGCAGCCAATCATGGGACGATTTGGGTAGAAACGAGGTAGGTTCTTTGATGTCTAGCGCCCCCGCATGGTTGGGTGGTCTGGGCAGGAACCGAGACTGAGGCAACTTCTGTACTTCTAGCGATATCTGGAAAAAAAATGTAATATATCAAGCACGGATTAAACAAAGTGATGTATCACTGATTAATGTTTTAGTGGAAATATGGTGGACTGGTAAACATTTTAGTTTTCTTCATTTGTCCCAATTCAAAGACTGTACATTTAGGGTTGACTGCTATAGAGAGATGGTTGCTAAGACAGGTTTAACTGTATTACTTTTAGTCATTTGTCCCAATTCAAAGACAGAAATATCAGGGGAGGGTGAGGGGAGGGGGAGGGGGAGGGAGAACGGGCAGGGCAAAACCATGTACCCACAGATTTTCACATTTTTAAAACATGAAATGTTCTTTTTGAGGTATATTTTTTTACAGGGCTCCATTTCAAAACATTATCAGGAACACTTACAGCAGGAGGGATTATGAAGCTCATATTTGTTTCAAATGGGAAACATCATTAAGCGATGCCTTCAAAACAATGACAGAATGAAACAACCTGTAAATGGTAGACACATCAGTAACTTACTTCGTTTAGGATGCTGACGAGCGCATCTCCCATCATGCCTTGCCTCATCTCGGCTATCTTGTTGATTACGTCCTGGGCTCGTTTGATTTCTCTTAGTAGCAGCGTGATATCAGTCCCTGTGTAGATTTGTTGCTGGTCACAAGAAAATTCAAATATCCATATTTTTTTTAAAAAACAAATGCAGGGTATTACTACACTATTTGTTTTATAGTCTTCATAAAATTCAAAACTGTTTTAATTTACATATCACCTGATTTGTTAACTTCCTAATTTTGTCACCATTGATGTAGTTTGTATACTTTGTCTGATATGTATTTCTTTATTTTGAATTTGTAATTTAATATAGTGTAAGAATATTAATTATTTTATTTATATCACATTATCTGTTTTACAAGGCTCCCTTGAAAAGCAGTTCAACTGTAGTACAATGAATTGAAAGGACTACTGTACATATGGAATATTTCACGGTGTGCAATTTTTCATGCATTTTGTGCTTGCTGAAGCTAGCATGTAAATAAAAACACATGAATATTCTTGCAAACTAATCTGTTGTTTCGCTTTTCTTGTTTGTTTTTTAACTTGATTTATACAGTGTAACCCTGCATGGCTAGCTACTGAACTAGCATTGTGCCTTGTGTGGTTGCCTGTCCTACATGTACCTTGGCAATTAATTAAAATCAATAAAAAATTTCAACAAACTCTGCACAAAAAAATGCTAGGGCCCTTCCGCCGGAAAACCGACAAGAAGTTTATATCTTCATGAGATAGCTCAATGCAATATTTGGAATGTCTGAAGTTTGCACTAACAGATTCAGAATTTTCCAGAAGGGTGGGGATAGGGATGAGGGTAGGGGTAGGGGAGTTGAATATGAATTATGCTACAATAAACATGGCTGGGGTATTGTAAGGTTACCATTTCTTTTTGTTTTATTTTTACGCTGAAAAAGTGGGTATGGATGATTCGCCAATTGAAAACATGAAAACATCCACTTTTACCATACCCTGTTTAAAGAACATGTAAATAAAGAACTAAATAAATGGAAACTTACCTCCGCACCCGATGCATAGACGTGATACCTGCCATCAGAAGCCTCAGCTAGTTTGCGTAGTGATAGCTACATTCAATAAAATAGAAACACAAGGCAATAGCAAGATTGTGTCTCGCCCACCCGCGACTAAATATCACAAAGGTAAATTTTCCCAAGTACATCCCTAACCCAAGTTTGACCTAAAATGACCTTTGACCTTACCATGTGACCTTTGATGGCACGATAACAGGAATATACCCCCAATGCATCTATCACCCAAATTTGGTTGATATTGCAGCAACATGTGTAAAGTTATGTGTCATAAGACATTCTTGCACGTACGCTAGCGTTTGAACTAAAATGACCTTTGACCTTACCATGTGACCTCCAACAGCACCAAACCATGTAGGTCCCCCAAGTGCATCTACAACCCAAGTTTAGTTTAAAAGAGAGCGACGTTTGCAAAGTTATTTATGATAAGAGTCTTGCAGGTAAACCTTAACATTTGACCCCAAATGACCTTAAACATCACCATGTGACCTCCGACAGCACCACAACATGAGGGTACCGCTAGTGCATCTATCACCCAAGTTTGGTTGCCACTGGACCAACGGTTGCCAAGTTATGTGTCATAAGAGAGTCTTGCAGGTAGACTTTAACGTTGACCTCAAATTGGCCTTTGACCTCCGACAGCACCACAACATGAGGGCACCCCATGTGCATCTATCATCCAAGTTTGGTCGCCAGTGGACCAACGGTTGCCAAGTTACGTGTCATAGAGAGTGGTCTAGCAGGTAAACTTTAACGCATTGAGCCTCAAATTGCCTTTGAGCCTCACCATGTGACCGTCTGCACAACGCACACAGACATTGCGCGGGGCTTACCCCATGGTGCATCTATCACCAAGTTTGGACACCATTGGGACCAACGGTTCGCAAGTTATGTGTCACAAGAGAGTCTTGCATGTCAACTATAACGTTGACCTCAAATTGACCTTTGATCTTACCATGTGACCTCCAACAGCACCACAACATGAGGGTACCCCATGTACATCTATCATCCAAGTTTGGTTGCCAAGTTATGTGTCATAAGTGAGTCTTGCAGGTAAACTTTAATGTTGACCTCAAATTGACCTTTGACCTCACCATGTGACCTTCCACCGCACCACAACATGATGGTACCCCTAGTGCATCTACCACCCAAGTTTGGTCGCCATTAGAAAAAACGTTGCCAAGTTATATGTCACGAGAGAGTCTTGCACGTAAACATTAACTTTGACCCCAAATGACCTTTGACCTCACCATGTGACCTCCGACCGCACCACAACACGATGGTACCCCTAGTGCATCTACCACCCAAGTTTGGTCGCCATTGGACCAATGGTTGCCAAGTTAAGTGTCGCAAGAGAGTCTTGCACGTAAACTTTGTGACGGACGCCGGACGGACGCCATTTGGATCCCTTAGTCTCGCCTTCAACTCCGGTGGGCGAGACAAAAAAATCATACAGTTATTTTGGATATGACTTTGAAGTCAGAACTTAAAAATCCAAATTTCTGACATCATTTCTGCTACATTTGTTGAAACGTTTATCTATTACCCATATGTTTAAAAAAAATCATGACTTTATGATAAATCTGGAATGTAGCATGTGCGGTTTAACCCTTTCCTTGACAAGTTTGGCAATTTGCATAGAATAATAAGTATGATGAAAATAATAAAAAAAGGACTGAATTATCCCTCTCAATCCTCTTACTCAATTAAATACACCCTAGAATGTCCAGCAAGTCATTCACTCCTACACTTGAAAGAAGTCCATCCTCTTTGCAAAAAACCACAAGTTGAATCAGAATCCTGGATTTTAGCCCAGATTTCACTTTGAAATTATGGCAAATTAAGAGGTAATCTAGAGACGAGTTTCGCCTGTACTCACATTAGTTAGATGGTTATTGCAGTCAAAGGCAACACAGTGAAGGGGGACCTTATGACCACAGATGGTCTGGGCCACGTAGTCCACCAACACCTCCGAGTTCTGATCAGCACTGTCAATAGAAAGACAAGAAGGATTTGTTAAAATATCATAACTACTTTTGTGAAAATATCACATTCACACAACAATGCATGTTTCATTCTTAAAGTATGGCTTTGTAAAAATGATATCGTCGGTTGTCCGTCAGAAGGGCCCTAGCATATGTTCCCGGCAGAAGGGCCTTATCAGAGAAATATTGCCTTATTTCAAATTTCCACTTAATAGACTGGCAGAAGGATCTAAAAATATCACATGACCTTGATTTCATGTGAAAAGAGAAAATGGTATTCACGTTAGAGGCAAGTAAAAGTTAAGGCCCTTTTACCTGGAACATTTTCTAGGGCCCTTCTGCCGGACAACCGATGAAAAATGATGGGTAATGTGGGATGTTTGTAATGCATTAGGTAATATCCTTTACTAAACAGAGCTTTTTTCAATTTGTTAGGATACAGGAAGATCAGTTGAAAGGTAATTCTAGGCTCATAGCAAAATACTTTGAATAGAAGCAGAAAAAAATTAGGGAAGCATATCAGTGACAGTTTGAGGAAAATTGGACAAATAACAACAAGACCACATGAATTTTTGGAAAATTCCAAAAATCATTAAAAAACTGATGATGCTGCGACATTCACTATGAGCAACCCTCCACGACTTTTGAACATAAAGTATAAAGTTGTGACTGTATATCTCAAGTGCTAAATAGATGATGGATACTAATTTTGTTTTATCTTCTGACATATAAATTTCAGCATTCCGATTTTTCACCCTTTTTTGAGGAAAAAATCAGAACAAATATGATAAAATGCGACTAGTCAGCAGATATGCTCTTATATGGCGCCTTTCACAATGTGTGTTTGTTTTTACATTTTTGACTGATACGTCACAGTGAATTTGGCTTGAAGTACGAATGTCAGATGTTTCCTTACCAACTGCCCAGGACGAGAACAATGGAATCCACATCCTTGCACTTGAATATCTTCTTGAGGGCAGCAAGCAGGTTACAGCCCCCTCCACCCCGGATGGTGTTGACCCAGCCTCGAGCCTCATCCAACCTAAAATGAGACAATATATAAAATTTGATAGATTTATGTTTCTCTTTCCTGATAACAACTGAGAAAATTTTAAACTGTCATAGGGCAAATCAAATACAGAGATGATTATAAGAAGTCTTAATCACTTGGGCTCAATGCTACACGACATTATATCTCAAGAACAGATGACCTGATTTTCACTTGTTTTCTTGTAAAAACTCTATACAGAATATTTATTTTCTATGTTTATTTCTGTCAAGAAATGTGTACTTTATGGGACAGAGGCATTAGACAATATAACTTGTTTATTCAATGTTTGACTGAAATGTTTGTGTCATAGTTTGTGGGCTTCCCTGGAAGCCTATTGTCTCTGAGTATTAATGTACTGTGCCTCTGTAAAAGCCTGTCATTCTAAAGGGACAAATATCCATTAATAATGTATACCATGGTGCACAGACTGCAACAGGAAAATGGGTGTGACATCACCAAGCTGTTCATACTGTACTGTGAAACAAATTGCTGCCTTCATTTTATCATTTGAGTTATAAAAGAGTTACTATTCATTCACGCATTCACAGTGAATCTTAAAAGCATTTATTCAAACCATTGTGCTATATAACCTCCATTCCAAATGTGGGCTAGAAATCTGACTGTCATTCTTGTACATAACCACTTTGAATCTTTCTGTTGAACAGGTTGAAATAAAACTATGACAAGTAAAATGTTATGATGATTGTAATAACATGACCCTTTACTTGCAACAATTCTTTTACATTGACATACAAACAGCATTTATAAGATAGTTATTTATTGCAATAATGTACAAGTATTTATTCAGTATGAAATGTCCCCCATTTCTTTTCATCTGTAAACTTGGATATCTCATCATTTGTATTGTGAATGATTTTAGTAAAATGTCAAATGGGCACACATGGCACAAGTAAAAACGCACTTCCAGGCTTATATCCCAACAAATATTTGTTGAAATGATTTGATTTCTACATTTTACTAAATGCACTTACATTCGTATGTTGACAAATCTTGGCCTGTCCCACAGAGAATCCACCTCCGTCCCAAACGACAGAAAATGAAGCATTTCCCTGTCATGAAGTTGTTCATCAATCAGCTCCTATACCATGTAACAAAACAAAATGAGAGTTAAGATATCACTGGTCAGATGAAATGACATGCATTATCTTCTAAATTACATCAAATTTCCTTTATTGCTAATAGTTTTGATTTTAATTTTAATTTTAAAGTACAAGATTTACAGCTTGATTTATGTTTGAGGAAGTGATTAAAATGATTTCCAACGTATATGTAATACAGGAATATTAATAGTAACTTTTATTTCAGTACTTGTGTATATTACCTCAAGAAGGCCTTTTATTCTGATTCTGATAGGGAAAAATCAATATTTATACATGTGATACTAACATAGTGTGACACCATATTGTCTGCTACAGCCTTGCAGAAAATCATTACATGACCAAGTTTTAATCATCTTTTTTTCTTCAAATATAAAGACCAATCAGTATTCAAAATACAGAAAAAGAAAGAGAAAAGAAAATAAACAATGTCCCTTACATTTCTTTCACTCTACAAATAATCAACAATGTTTTCGACCGTGGTCGACCATGATGATGATGATGATGACAAATAATCTGCTTTTCAAAGAGTCAAATGTTAAGAGCTACGAACTTTCATCGTAACATCTCTCTGATATGCAGTAACTTAACACAACAAATGCTCAGGACAAAAAAGAAGTTGTTGTGCCTACCAAAGAATGTCTATGTGGGCTATAACACTAAAACTGTAAGTCAAGATTTCCTTCACAATATGTTGAACTTGCTGATTTAAGTTCAAAGAATTTCATTAAACTTGGAAATTATTGTGAATAGACTGAAGAGGAGGGGGTAGTGGAGGGGGCCTACATACCGTTAGTGCTTGTCTGAAGATTGTAATTCTGCCAAATCCGCAGTTGGAGTCAGAGCTGTCAATAAGCAACGCCACCTTCCGGCCCTTTACCATGCCAAATGTCTGATATGAAAGAAAACAAACACCAAAAAATTAATTGTTGAATACTTGCAACTTAAGAGAACAACATGATCATGAAAGTACACACACATTTTTTTAAATTTCTGATTAACTTAACCCATTGAAGACCAGATACAAGATATCTTGTCTCGAGGTCAATGGGAAGTGTGTGTTACAGCAAAATCAAATCGTCTTCAACGGGTCAAGACAGTGACAGTCTATAAATATAAAGGTACACACTCTCTAATTATAATTTGTCAAAATTATCCCGATTCCATTCATCCAAACTACTTACATGTATCACAGTGTGTAATGTTCTCCTTACAGTACAAATAAGCCGAGTGACAGGTTTTATAAGACTGTTGTTAGATGATACACAATTGAAGAGAAAGTGTCGCCTTAGCTTACATGAGCCTCTTGCTCAGGTGAACTAAACACACACATACAAGCAAGTTAACATACAGAGACAATATTAAATGATTTTCAAAATGTGTGCAAAAATGTAACAAGATTTCAGGATATATTTGTGAAAAAGACATCTGTCATGCTTACCTTTCTACTGCCTTTCAATAGCCACTTGATTCTGTTGTGATACATTTCAATACATCTGCAAAATAACGGAATATATAAATGTATGAAAAAATAAATATAATAACAATATTAATCATTCAAGATGGTAACTTCAATACTACTCCTGCTACTAAATCATTATTAGCATCATTATTTTTTTCTTCTCCTTCTTCTTGCGAGTATTTATATTGTATTGAACTCTGTCCTATATTGAATGTTAATCCTGTGTGTAAATTTCAGTAAATCATGTCACACATTCATTAAAAGAAAATATTACAAAGTGATTATTTATCAAATGTAACAAAATATTAAATATACCATAAATGAGCAATAACTTACTCATACAGTTTATATTCAAACTCATTGACGACAGTGGCTTCAAACTGTAAGTGCCGTGCAGGGGCTCTGGAATTCTGCATGCCAGTTGGTCTATTCACAGGAGAAGAGGGGAAAGAAAAACATATAAATGCAATGTGTTAGAAACATTCAATGTATACGGTATAGATGTAACTGCATGATATGGTTTCCTGTTGAACACCTTTGTTGATCCAAGCATAAGAGTACAAGTGTGGTTGAAATATACAATATATTTCATCCTGTGAAAGTGAGCCCCAGCCACCCCTCACCCACCCCCCCCCCAAAAAAAAACATTAATTTTTTATAATAGATAAATAGAAATTCAATATATAAAAGATGGACGGATCCAACATATTTTCAGGCAGTTTTGTCAGTGGTAAGCTAAACCTTAATTTAAATAATGCTATCAATTAAAGATTTATTTTAGACAAATGGATTGATAAGCTAGTGTACTCGTACACACTTAACCCGTTGACTATGATATTCTGTAAATCCCCATAGACTTTGTACAGGGCCCATCCGGTTCCCGTAAACAACGGGTTAATATGGTATTAAGCAATACGCATCATGATCAAAAGCTAAAGATTAAATCTCCTAAATAGATTATGTTGAGGGCACTTGGTCATGTAATCAAAAGTACCAGAATTTTGTTGATCTTTGACTTGAAAAACTTCAATGCTTACACAATTTCTTCTGAAATAAAATACATCATAGTATGGTTTAAAATATATGTGCGATCATTTCTTCAGGTAGATAATGGAAATGATCAAAGTGAATTACATGGTACACTTGATACATCAAAGTTCAGTAAAACTGAACGGTCACAAGAGATGATGATTTATGTAAAAAAAATAAATAAATAAATAAATGGAATGACCCTCATTCTCACCTGACAATTTGACCCCTGGCCAATAAGTTCTTTAATGTGAGTTTGAAATGTTCTATGTCATGGTTGGCAAGCCAGTCTTCTGATGTCAGACCCTCATTGAACATGGCAGACATGTCTCGTGCCCTCTGTAGATAAACAAACAAATAAGTGTTTGCACATGTGTATATCAAAACAATTGTGCAATAAAGCTTGGGTCAAATATTAAAATACTGTACACAAGTTACAACATATATTGCATGTTTATATTTTCATGATTTTGCTTCCAAGAATTTGGGACTCTGTGAGAGTTTGTGTTTGTGATTTTATTGTGTTTGCATATACTTTGTACAGGTATATCAGCAGGAGAACTATAATGCTAACATTATTTTGCATTTAAACAAAAGATAATGAAACTAGTAAACATTCAAGAACATTTTCTGAAACATGATTGCCAAATAAGAAATTATTTTATTTTGATGAGTAAACCAATATTTTCAGGTAAATAAATATGTACAAGTGAAATTTTTAAGAACAAACATTACTGAATTCTGAACAAAAAAGAATTACAGCTGATTTTGAAACTACTGCAAACATTTATTATGATTTCTTTTTAACAGAATTTTCAAAAATCTAAATTCCACTTACCATTTGATCATGTGTCTGATTGATGTGAGTGACCATCAGATCTGGAGTTGGAATAGCACCCCGGGTAGTGGGTGCAACCCATGGGGGTCGATTATCAGCATGCATTGACCTGACACGACCTTTCTGCCTCTGACCCCTGCTCTGGAGGTGTGCCTGGGTCAGGAAGGTTCTTTTATTTCCTTTGGAGCTGTGGAAAGAGAGAGAGAGAGAGAAGTAAAACTATGCAAATTTCTACTACATTTAAGTGTTATAAGTAATTGTGTCATATTAAATTGCTAATATTCATCTGTTTGGTGTGGGATTTCCTTTTCAAAATTTGATAAGAAAACATTGTCATATACAAGTACATACTGAATGACAAAAATTTACATGATATGTGAACATCAAAAACAAATCAGACTGTCAATTATTACATTTGAAAACATACTCTACACATACATTCCAATTTTATGTATCTAGAATGGATATTTGTGTTAAATTATTTTTTGTTTGTATTATTAACCAAACAGACATCAACCACTTTCACTACTTTACGGTTAGAGTTAATTAAAAGGAATGACACAAATAAGATTGAAAGTAGTACTCAACTTAATCAAAGTATACTGTGCACGATTTCAGCTGGAATATTTAGTCAAACACTTCATAATTATAATACATACATGTATATTATCAGAAAATACTTAGACAGTCAAATTTGTTGTGTAGATTTCCATCAGGGTCATATTTTAATATAGTGTCGGAAAATAAAAGCTTGATCTTTCTCAAGTTTCAAGTACATTCAAGACAAATCCTTTTGGCCTGAACGTACACTCTAGCCCATGTATTGTGTGGTATATATTTCAACTCATTTGGTCATTTGAGACAATTTTGACTTCTTCCAATCATGTCACTCAATGTTCTTCAAGGTTCTTGGAAATATAATAACAATATATTACAACTTATAGCAGTTCACACATGACACAAATGGAATACAATATTGGACACTGAACGACTCAATAGACAGTTAAACTTAAAATGCAGTAACTTACTCATTCAGTGAAAGCTCTTCTCCATCTTCTCCTTCTCCCTCCTCCTGCTCTTCCTCCTCATCCTCCTCATCACCGCTATCATTCAGATTGATGATCTCATCAGCTGAATCTCCCAGGTTGTAGGTGTGGGATGTTCCAGGTCTAACAAAATGATTTTGTGGGATAATACATGTTTACACTAAAAACAAACTAATATTTACTGTGTTGTTGTTGTTGTTGTTGAGTTACATAAGTAAAACATGCAATTTCCGGACTCTTGTGGAGTTGTGGACACAGGATTTTGTGGAAATAAGACTTCGATCTTGTCAGTCCCATTCCTTGATTTAGATTTATAAGATAGCGATCCATTACAGACCATCTCAAAATCATTCATAATTTGACTGATTGGTGACTTTGAACAAGGCTATGCAAGTATGGTAACCATTAATTTTATAGTTTTACAAGCTTTTTTTTTAATCTCATCCATGCTGTCCAGGCATTGTCATTAATGATTTCTGAACTTGTTCACAGGAAAAAAATGGTGTGTTGATGAAAATCAAAAGATCTAGACGATCTGCAGCAAAAACAAAACAAAACATGTTTTTATCAGTCAGTCTTTTTTACAATCTTTCCTAATAGAAATGTTTTCTGTATGTTTTTGATGACAAGAAAATCATTTTTTCCCATGGATTTCAGCAGTTCACAATCGCAATTCAACGACTGTTGCGCGAGTTGCCTATGCAACCTCGCACATTGAATATTTTTACAATTGATCAATAGAAACCTTGTCTTAAACGCTCATACTGTATAATTAGTTTATAACCACAGTTTATGTAGAATTTTTTTATTTTGAGACGCTATATTTGATAACTGATTTTCACCAGGTTCATATTACATTGACTTTCTTACATGCCTTTTTTAAATTTCTGTCACTAGACCCTACTTGTGTATAACAATAATTCATTTTCTTGATCATGTTGTACTGTTATAATATTCTGTGTATTTTTTATCTTTTTGTATATGATGCTTTAATCATTTTTTATTACTTTTACCGTTTTTTAAAAAATGATTTTACCATGTAAATTCACTTGCAATTTAGCCTATTGGATACTTACACAGTCAAATAGAATACCTTAAATTGAATTAACAGCGACAGCCTGCACATGGTTGCGTGCGGGCTGAGTAGAATCTAACTAGGCAAACTAAGCAACTAAGCAATGTAGATCTATATCAGTTGGTCCAACTTTTCTCAGAAACAAGAACACATTCACTCATGAAAAAAAATGTTATGAAACTAAAAATTGTATTTTCGATACCAAATTTTGCTAAATTACTGGTATCTGCTTCCTTAATGGTAAGGTTTCTTTCAGACGTCTCGTACCAGCACACTCACCAGGTTTCTCCGAAACTGCGCCAAGCCCGATGCGCCAACACATGAGCGTGCGGCCGGGCTGGCATGGCGAGGCACGGTGCAATCTTCAGAAAAACACGGCGAGTGTGTCGGTAAACGATGTGACGTTGGAAAGAAACCTTCCTGATAAGGAAGCAGACGCCAGTGATTCAACAAAATTTGGTATTGAAAACGTGGAGTTCAAGTTTTAGTTTCACAACATATTTTTTTCATGATGAGTGAATGTGTACCGTTCTTGTTTCTGAGAAAAGTTGGACCAACTGATAAACTTACTAGTTCCAAAATTAGAATGATATATGTCCCCCTTGCAGCATGCGTGCAGGATGTGTATTATGGTAAGAAGACAAGAAATTATATTTTTTTCCATGGTCATGGATTTCAACAAGACAACAACGTTCGCAATCACAATGCAACCACTTTTGCCTTTCAAATTTACAGAATCATGCAAATAAATTTACACTAATTAATACTTGCAATTAAACTTGTTCTAGGTATAAACTTAACTTAATCAATGACATGGACATTTCGGTGTTAAATCTTAGTTGTAACTTTAATATTAGCTTAGCATTTGGCTTTACATTCTTCCAATATCAACATGTCTACTATCACAGCACAGATTACCATACATGGGACTGAGCAATCACAACAAGACTGTGAACAAACAATATCTAAACTACGTCTTCGACAGTTCCTATCTGGTACGATCATATCTCCCAACATATTAACATAATTATGAGTTTACCTTCCTTCTTCTTCCCCTAGCAACAAATCCATAGCAAAGTCCGACTAATTGCAGAATAACGTAAATTTTCGATGAATGTCAGCTCATAACTCACTCTCATTGTTGCGTGTGTATGTTGCTAACCAACTATGTGTCTAATGCGCATGCGCAGTTCCATTAACAAATTGACCTGATT
>JZLH01S0066686.1:0-2500 GCA_001188425.1 Eucidaris tribuloides
TAAACATAGATGGTTCGGAAATTATGACGTTGCCGAATATTATTGACAACTAAATACAGTGCATAGATTTTATGCACAATGTAACGAGTACCGGGGCCGGTACGAATATCAGTTATCTAAACAGTGCATTTAAACAGTGCACTCTCGCCATAAAGAAGTCCCTGGGACCCAGGAAATTTGTTCTTCATAATGAAATCCCCCTACATCAGGTCCGCAAAAACAATAGAACACAAAGGAAATCCAAGACACGGGACCAGAGACCCCACTTCCATATAATGAAATTTTGTTATGTCAGTGTTCTCCACAACGAGAGTGCACGGTATTGTTGCAAAAACGAGAAAGCATAATTGAATAAAACATAATTTTTTTATATTATTTCTGACTGGACAACAAAATAAAACGAAGACTTATTAACTAGTTAGGACATTGCAGACGATGAAATAATGAGGAAAAACGAAAAAGAAAAAAATGAGAAAGTAGAACGGACGTATTACTTTAGGACTATTTGAATGACAAAATAATTTGAATAAGATCCCTTACTTTTTGCATTTTGCCGATAAAAATAACATGAATAAGACTAAATTCTTTAGACTTTTAGACGACTAAATAGTATAAAATAAAAGACCAATTTTTGGCAGTTTTTTTTGTGACGAACTTTGAGTAGGAAGACATTCTTTTCCATTTTCGCCAACAAAAAATATGATGAAAAAGACTAAATTATTTGCACTTTTGGACGACTAAATAGTATAATTTAAGATGAACCTTTCTTGACGACAGAATAAGATAAATAAGAAGAAAATGCATTTGGCTTTTTAGACGGGTAGATAATATGATACAAACGATCAACTTTTTGTACCTTTTGAGATGACACAATTTATGAGTAAGAAAACTGACTTTTTTCAATAATTTTGACAACAAAAGCAATATGAATAAGAAGACTTATCACTTTGACTTTTTAAATGAGAAAGTAGAAATAAGATGACAATATTCGTTTTACTATTTGAATTAACTCAATTAACCAATGTACACATATGATGACAATATTCGTTTCATTATTTGAATTAACTCAATTAACCCATGTACACACATGATACAGTAGACAGTGCAACTTCTTTTGTATACCGGTACTTTATACGGTATATATGCAACGGAAACTCCCAGCTGCTTGTTTTGAATTAAATGTTATGCAATATGTGCGTTGTATAGAACTGCAGCCACTTTTTTAAAATTTGTCTGGATACACATAGGGCTACCAGTAAAGGGAATAGACATTATCACAACAGTGTCATATCATGATACTTGGTCATCATGGAAAAAAATTGTTTAGAAAACCATTCGTCATACATGACAGTCCATGCACCCGTGTATGATAAGTTGACCACACAAAGTGCATGATATTTCGTTTTATTAGCTATCTTAAGAAAAAAAAGTGATGCAATAATGAAATAAAATGTATGAGTGTAATTATCATACGTTAAGTACGGAACAAAAAATTTGTACGACTTTTTCACATTTCTCTGAATACTTACATGTATAGGATTATCAGTAAGGAAGATTAAATCGTCATGACAAAATCACGACGATTTTGAAATTTATCAAGAACCAATTTGTACACATTATGCAACTCGCAATAATCAAGCGAAGGGTCTCATTTGAATTATTACCTAAATCAATATGGAACAAATTCTTTTGCATTTTAGAACGACAGAATAATATGAACAACACTAATATTGTTGTTGCAATTTGACGGACAAAAATAATAAAAAAGGTAAATGACTTAATTCTTTGGACTTTTACACCGACTACAATAATATGAAATAAAAACCAGACAGGCTTTTGCATTTTTCGCGACAAAAAAAAATATATATATAAGACTAAATTCTTTGCACTGTTAGACGCATGAAGATAATCTGACAAACCTTTATTTACGACAGAAAAACCACAAGTAAGCCAAGACTTGAATTCTTTTGACTTTTTGGACGATTATAATAATATGATACAAACGACCAGCATTTGTACTGCTTATGGATGACAAATAATAAGTAAGAAAACTGACTTTTTCAATTATTTTCACACCAAAAGCAATACGAATGAGGAGACTAATCATTTTGACTTTTTCAAGTGAGGAAACAAATAAATGAGACAATATTTGTTTCACTATAGATGATAGAACACATGATACTGTATATAAGAACAGGTGCAGCAATGGCATCTGGCCGAGCTGTTATGTTTGACAAAAGAAGACAATAATTTGAACAGAACATTGTCTTAGTTTGCTTAAATATTGTGCAATAATACAGTATCCAAAATTTGCAGCCACATAGGGAATGTCAGTAAAGGAATAGAAATAACCATGACAGTGTCATATGATATTTGGTCATCATGAAAATGTTATACAGAAAACAATTAAAGACACCTTTTTGACACTTTCTTATGTCTAGGCGCGATATAGACAATACAAACTTTTTGTTTGGCATGCTTCAAATAAGACATAATCTCC
>JZLH01S0066686.1:7500-12319 GCA_001188425.1 Eucidaris tribuloides
AAAGTACCGTGGATGTACCACACAGTACCACAAAATGACATAAAATATACATAAAGTACCATGATTACCATGGTAATTATGGTACATTGATGTGTACCATGGAAGTACCATAACAGGATCACATCAGTACCATGGAATCACCATGGTACTTATTTAGAGAACCATTACTTCCAGATGGTACTTTGGGATGTACATGGTATTACCATAGTAATACCAAGGTAATATCATGGTATTCATGGTTCTTTTTTGCAAGGGCAACAGTCCATAGAACAGTAGAATGGAAAATCCTCACAAATATAAAGCGTACTCCACCACTTCAAAAAGGTGCAATCTGTGCACAACTGAAAAATATTTTATAATCTCCAACTCGGATCTAGGTACATTGTACAGTAGAAATGGATTGACTACACCGTGCCGGTGTGACGGCGGATTTGGTTTCAGCGGCGGATCTTGTATTTGGTACCAAATCTGCTGGCAAATATCATTCTGATATTATGTTGCGTGGCGGAATTTGTTCCAGTGCAATTCTGTTGGCCTAATCATACAACATTTCATAGGTTTGTACTGTGACAACTTAACACCGTTGCATATAGCAAGGGCAATACAGAATTAAGAAATTTTCATTAGTTGAATTGTTGAAATCTTTTCCGTACAAAACTTGCATACAATGCAATCAAAATTTCCTGTATAAAGTCTTATAAATGCAGAATATATGTGTATTTCTAACTTTCTGTGGGCAGAAATTATTAACTATTTACACCGTCTTCTACCCAAATCATATTTTGTGTAATGTCAAATACATTTGGTTAAATCAGGAATTTTTTCGTTTGTTATTTCAATAATGATAGGCCTATATACAGTAAAAAAAATCTTATTGTAAAAGTAAGTTTCATTTTATTCATAAATAAATTTGGTACACACTTAAAGATGAAATTCTGTCATCAACTCATGTTTAATGATGTAAGTGCGCAAATTACCTGGTCACTGGTGAAACCAACAAGTCTAGGCGTGATGTCAAAGAGGTCCAGACTGGGTTCATCTTTCTGGAGCTTGTTGAAAATCCTACGCTTAGCCGCCTGTAGCATCAACAGAACACTGAGACCCGCACTTTCCTGTTAAAGGTGATGATTCAAAAGTTGTTTTTATATTGTTTCAATCTGTGTCTTAAAAGAAAATCCCACTTTTCATCTTAAAAATTACAGGAATTCAATTTTATATTAAGGTACTTAAGTACGTAACAATCTCAGACCATTTCTGAAAAAACGTAAATACAATAAGTGCATTCACATCTAAATTCAAACAACATTTGATCAATTCCTCTAATTTTACGCTGCATATGCTTTACCGTTCCATTTTGTTAAATATAAATTTAATATCATTATTGATTCGTGCATGTATGTGTGTTATTTTAGTTTGCCCTTCCATTTTGTTGTAATTGTAAATATGTGTATTTCATGTTTTTATCCTGTATAACTTGGGGACCACGGTGCAATTAAGCAACTTGCTTTATTTGTGAATTACCCGTCACATTTTGATTGGTGTAATAACTGTTATTTTTATGAAATGAATAAATAAAGGATTTGAATTGGAAAAAAGTACACGTCGGATAATTTTGAAATAAAATATGGGCTACAGCTAAGTACTGTGCAAATTTGTACGCGATCGCTATGGACAATAGTTGTGAGTAACACACATTAGAAGCTCCAGCAAACAAGCTCCTAGTCCAGGTCCCGGGAAGATTAATGTTTTATTACTTGCTCACGAAGAATAACTCTTTCACTGTTAAAGCCACTGGCTAACATTTACCACAGTTAAAAAATCTGAGCTTCATGATTCCCCATGCTATCAGTGTCTTTGATAAGGTCTAAAAATAAAGCCCTGAAAAAAAATTGTATTTCACAATGATTATTTAGTGCCTTAAAAAGCGTAAATCGTAAGTTGACCGGATTCACCTGCCCATTTCCTCCCATAGACTTACTGTGTGTAGATCTTGGCTATATTTCACTCGCCCCGAGTATTAATTGTTTATTCATTCATATCTTGCCAGTGGCAGCATAAATTTCCAAACTTTTGTATTCTAGGGTATTTACTTGTCCATATAAACACTACTATGTAGCTCAGATATCAAAGTTTGACAATTTTTTAAATTGAAGCTCCACAATGTTAGCCTATCACTTTAATCTTTCCTAGGTGTAGTATTCACAAATATTGTCCAAAATTTATTTACAGTTTTGTCTGTGACTTCTGTACACAAAACGATTTTTATCCGCTATGTTTGTATAAAAAGTAAAAGCTGTTTCTCACATTATCAGGTCAATCAGTGTTCAAATATCGTTTATTATTTTCTTTACACTATCATTACACTCGTTTATGGCAAGCACTGTAAACAAATATTGAGATGCTATTTATACTTTCAAAATCCCGACAAGAGCTTTTTTTAAATAAATTATGTTTTGTTTTTAGAATAGAAATAGATTCTGACAAGGTTAGGCGCGGACACACGCGCGGACACACACACACACACACACACACACACACACACACACACAGACACACACACACACACACAACACACGCACACACACACACACACACACACACACACACACACAAACACACACATACAGTACACACAAAGGCATGGACACGCATCACATAACTCATAAAAAATATCAGTTTTGTCTGTTATACCTCTGTTTTTAGGCGTCATTATAACAGTCGCTAAAGATATTGCCCTCATCTTCGACACACATTCTGTGGTTCAAGCTTGGGCAAGGTATTCTGATATCTCCCCCAACGACAGCCAGTATTGACTCCTATATGTACCTGTATCACACCACCACCATTCCCTTTTCCAGAGTTGAACAAAAATTCGTCAGGCAGGTTTATCATTCGTCCCAACCAGTCAGTCATTTGCATCTCAAGCTCGGTACTTGCTGGTGAGAGTATCTGATGAAGATGATAAATAAATAAAGTTATTAGTTGATTAATTAATCAATAATGTATATATATATAGAGAGAGAGAGATTGATTAATAGATATGTAGATAGAGAGAGAGATGCAGATAGATAGAAAGAGAAAGAAGGAACAATTTACCAAGTAATTAAGTAATTGATTATTTAATTCTTTCTCGACACGTAATAGCTGCACATTAGAAAAATAAATCCACCTCCTCCCCAGTTCCAGATGGATTATATATAGTTTGTTCAAACGTCTTCCAGGGGTCCATCTTTTCTTTTCTTTCTTTTCTTTTCTTTTCTTTTTTGCTTTTTGGCAAGTTTATTATACATGAGTGTACTTTTGAAACACAGGACACTCCTGATAACTGGTCAAATTCAAAAGTAGAACCTATAACATAGGAATCTGTTAACCCATAAGCTTGCCTAAAAAATCAGGATGATTTCTCTCATATCCTCTATCAGTCTAACCATCACCGGTCTGGAGGGCAATCAAATGGCTCCTCACAGAACCGACTGACCAGCCCCCCCCCCCTTATTATTTCAGGTCCGCTGGGAAGCCCGGGTTAGAGGTACACGCACAGACACACCACGAGTACTCGACCACCATTACAATCTCCGTAACTACAATAAATCCAACACTTGCCAACAATAACTCCGTGCAATGAAAAATCTGACGAGAACACCTCTGTTTTATCCCCCCCCCTACCCCCATGTTGAGGTCCAGATATCCTCCCATTATGACCCATCTACCTATGCTGGACCTGCTTCGATTAAACTCTCCTCACAATCGACTCTGTACAATATGGACTACTCGTCCAATCAATTAATGATGTCTCCTAATTCACCCCTTGGTTTTGTCCAAGGAGCTTAAGCTCCTTGGTTTTGTCTAACTTACCACCGATGCCCTACCTTCATCACCCTAAGCTGTTTCAAGGCAGTGGATCTCATTGGCAAACATTCCCAAAGACCAGGAAAAAATAGCCCATGCCCGGAGGCTATTGATGAAAGGCATGTCTGTGAAATTTGGGGGTCAGTAGTTGCTTAGAATTTGAAAAATGCGAAAGAAAAACAATAACCGTTTAGTGTACGTTCTATGGTAGGAATTTTTTTTTCTCGCGAGAAAAAAAATCAAATCAGAGTCTAACGGTCACTATAATTTCACTAAAACTGAGTTTCTAGCTCCTTTATTTTGCTAAAGGTTCCCAGATGGCATTTTCTTTTAAATGTCATTGTATTTGCACAATGTTAATTTTTAGGCATGCAAAAGAGATCCCCTGCCTTTAAATAACACTTTCCAGCTAGTAACATGATGTTCTCCTTTTTCCCTTTAAACTATCTCTTTACTTCCAAAACATATTTACCCCACAGTGAGCTCTACCTTTAACATAGATAACGGTTTCACGTTATTGACACTCGATCTCGTAATAATTGCCCGTGTTCTGTCCATGGGCGTAGCTACAGGGGGCGTGGGGGCACGTGCCCCCCCCCCCAGGTGCCCCCCCCCCCCACAAAAATTATGACCGTGAAAATTTTGAACCTGGGATTTGGAGAAAAGAAAAAAGTGGTCTTAAATGTTGCTAAAAATACACATTTTATTGCTGACAAGGTCAAATTTTCTCACCCTGGGAGGGGAATCCCCTCCCAGACCCTCCCCAATTTATCATAAAACAACATTTGCTACAACCTTGGCACTCACACAACAACAACAAATCAATTATGCATTCATTCATTAAAAATGGAGGCTGGAAACAGACATTTTCAAGGCACAAATGTCAAATTTTCTCAACCTGGGAGGGGAACCCCCTCCCAGACCCTACCCAAATAACGCCAATCAAGGATTACCACACCTTTTGCACAAA
>JZLH01S0066699.1:325-23650 GCA_001188425.1 Eucidaris tribuloides
CCTCTGACATTATTACCTGTGACATTTTTACCTCTGACATTATTACCTCTGACATTTTTATCTCTGACATTTTTACCTCTGACATTAGGCCTACTACCTCCGACATTTTTACCTCTGACATTATTACCTCTGACATTTTTACCTCTGACATAATTACCTGTGACATTTTTACCTCTGACATTTTTACCTCTGACATTATTACCTCTGACATTTTTACCTCTGACATTATTACCTCTGACATTTTTACATCTGGCATTTTTACCTCTGACATTTTTACCTCTGACATTATTACCTCTGACATTTTTACCTCTGACATTTTTACCTCTGACATTAATAATAATAATAATAATAAACCATGCTTATAAAGCGCATAACACATTGCTGGGCATGTCTCTATGCGCTATAGGAAAATAGAAAAAAAGGGATGAGAGAGGTACTGTATATGGTTCAAGATATATCAGGCGATTTTAAACAGGTATGTTTTCAAAGCAGTCTTGAAATGATTTATTGTATTAATACCCCTAAGAGGATCTGGGAGGTTGTTCCATAAAATTGGAGCAGCATGAGCAAAGCTACGTTCACCATATGTTTTGGTTAGAACTGTCGGAATAATGAATAAATTTTTCTTGCTAGATCGGAGATTTCTTTCTGGTTTGTACACAGTGAGAAGTTCACTCAGATATGACGGAGCCAGGTCGTGAAAGCATTCATACGCTAATAACATTATCTTAAACATAATTCGAGAGCGGACAGGTAACCAGTGCAAGTTTTGCAAAATAGGTGATATGGATTCATGTTTTTCTGTACGAGACACTAGTCGAGCTGCTGAGTTCTGAATAACTTGCAATCTTTGAACATGACGAGCTGGTAACCCAATAAGAAGACTATTGCAGAAATCTATATGGCACATTGCAAAAGCATGGACTAAACGTTCCGTTGTGCGGATGTCAATGAATGAACGGATCTTCCCTATTTTATGGAGTGCAAAAGATGCAGAACGACATTTTTGAGTGACAAATTTTTCAAGAGTAAGCTTATCATCAAACATTACACCAAGATTCTACATGCATTTGTTGATTGAACTATTGTACCATCTAAGTTGATTGATGGTATAGGGACTGCAGACCTATAACGAGAAGAAATATGTAAAAATTCTGTCTTGTTGCTATTCAATTTTAGACCATTTACTCTTGACCATTCTTTGACTGTTTTCATGCAATTTGAAATTTGTGAACATAAATATATCCTTTACTTCTGATCGTTTAAATGCAATGTACAGTTGAGTGTCATCTGCATAAAACATCTTGTGTACATTATGGTGATCAATCAAAGATTCTAACGGGGAAGTATACATAGTGAACAACAAGGGTCCTAATACTGACCCTTGCGGGACTCCTTGGGATAACACATGGGATGAAGACTGATCTTCACCTATAACCACAGCATGAGTTCGTCCTGTCAAGTAGGACCTAATCCACTCAAGTGCTGTACCACATATACCTAATCTACATGACATTCGTTTGAGCATGATATCATGTTTAATGGTGTCGAATGCCGATGAAAAATCTAAGAGGATAAGAACAACCTCTTCTCCACTGTCTAGAGATATAAGAATATCATTTGTTACTCGTAATAGAGCAGTTTCTACACTATGAAATGCCCGATACCCTGACTGAGACCTAGCATGAAGATTACAACTGCTTAAATACTCTTGTAATATTAATAGAAATAAGGTATACAAATTTTTAAAATTTATATTTATCATGCTCAGAAACACGTACTTTTATGCGTAGTTTTCAACAGGTCCCTCCCTCGACGACCCATGGACATTTTTTCGCATTGGCCTGCTTCCTGTACATCTTTTTAAAACCTGACTACAATCCCTAACAATCTTGATAAAATATAAACCTTTAAAATATGTATTTACCATGCATAGAATCACGTCTTTTCTGTGCGTATTTTCAAAAATTTCCTGCCATGGGAGGGGGTATCCCCCTCCCACGGCCCACCCTTCCTATTCAAAATGTTCTAGTGACGCCCTTAGCGTGAGTCATGAGCTACAGGGGGCTTCTCCTCTTGATCCCCAACAAGTTATCATTATATGTTTTAAAATGACCTGCTACCAATTCATAGTGCAAGTGCCACTAATTTGGAAAATAAAACAGTTTTATAGTTATTGTTGACCGTCCATTTTACGAAAAAATTGTTTTAGCAGAGTGTCAAAATAGGCTCCTTAAACCGCTAGAACTCATAAGGTTCAGGGGGCTCCGCCCCCTGACCCCCGCCTGGGGCTTTGCCGCGGGACCCTACCTGGGGCCCTAAGGCGGGCCCCTGGACCCCACCCCAAATAAGCAATATTTCCAGGTGCCGGCATATGTGATGTCCCCCCACATTTTAAAATGGATTTGCCCCCTGTAAACGAATACATCCAGACCTATTAAAAACTTAAGAACATGCTCCTTATTAGGAGCTTTCTTCTCTTGGAGTTTTAGTCCAAGATTGGGCTGGACCTGACACAAACGTGTTCTAAGTTCTCTACCCATGGACATTCTTTCGTGGGTTTACTGGCCACTCATTCTGTACCCCAAAACCGGACTTTTGACAGCTCTTTGTCAGATCTGTTGCTCGTTTCACCTGTTGAGCATTCACCGGGAGTTAGTCCAACTGTACCAGACTTAACTCTGTCGCTTCACTGGTCCACTTGACCACAAACTCATCCTGCTTGTCTTTGGTCATACCTGAACAAGGTAGACATGGCAGAAATTCAGCATGTGCATTCTGCTTGGAGGTTCGATACTGAATATCACATATATACATATAACCGGAAAGAAGGATAGTCCAACATTGAAGACTAGATACAGCTAGAACTGGGATCCCTAAATTTTGGGGGCCCGAATAGATAAGTCAGCCGTTTGTGATCAGTACGAAGTATGAACTTCTTATCACAAAGGTACTGATGAAATTTGCGTACCTCATACACAATCGCTAACGCCTCTTTTTCTAGCTGGGTGTATATAGCTACCCTTTTGTCAACTTACGGTACGTATATGCAATGGGCTAATCTCCTTCAGGTGTGACATGCAATAAAACTACACTGATGCTACCAGGTGACGCATCTACCAGGAATGTTATGTCCTTATGTAGGGCAAAATATATCAACACTGCACCTGAATTGAGGATTCTCTTCCCTTCATCAAAAGCCTTTGACATTTTGGGGTCCATTTGAACTCACGTACCTTCTTGAGTGGATCAATCGCCTTCAAATGGAAACTAGGTTTGAATTTCCTATAACAATTCACTATGCCGATGACAGAATGGACACTCTTTGAAAATGGCTGGAGCTGAGCTCACTCCAAATGGAAGTCTAGGGTACCTGTATAGACCCAGGGAGTATTGATTGTGACATACTTTCTGGAGTTTTCATCTAACGCTTCCTGCTGATAGGCATTCTTCATGTCCAGTTTGGTGAACTTTTTCCTCCTTGCAACTCAGCAAATAACTCTTCTCGTCTAGGTATTGGATATTCCTTAACCTCTATAGTTGGGGATTTACAGTCCCCACACAGTCTGATTAACCATTGGGTTTCTGCACTTGAACTACAGGGGCTGCCCAATCTGAATCTTCAACGGGTTCAAGCACCATCCCCTTCACTAGCCCGTCTCTTCTCGATCCGACTTTGTCCTTCATAGCAAAGGGTATTGCCCTAGGTTTGTAACATTTAGGCTGGGCATCGCTTTTGACTTTCAGCTATACCTGTATCCCTCTAATCTTACCGACACTGGCCTCAAACACATCGCTGTCTCTTATTTACTTCTCAAGTCTTTGTGGCAGTTTATACTATTAGTTGTAACCTGTACTCTTCCCAGATTTTAAGGGGAATTTCCTTCAACCAGTCTCTACCAAAAAAAGCTGTCCCATCACCTTTCGCATTAATCAAACGTAACTTCAAGTTTTTCCCTGGGTACTTTACATTCACCTGACATTTACCTTTAACTGGTATTACTTCTCCAGCAAATCAGTCAGACAGCAGCACTATTAGATAATGAGACAAAAGGCTGTGCGCTTTGCAAACATAATGAGCTGAGACACTTCTTTTTAAAATTGTAATAATTCATGACAACAGTGGTGTATGCCGGGGGTGTATGATAAAGAGGTAAGTATGACTACATATAAGACTCTTCAAAATTTATGACTATATGTATTTCTGATAATTTGATCACTGATCAAATTATAAAACCTGGCCAAAAAGGTCATTCAAAAGTAATTTTTTCTTTTCTGTTTAATAAGCTCAAATGTTTGTTAAATCTGATTCTCCCTTATTTTTACATCATTGTAAAGATCAGCTATTCAACTTTTGTACCACGTCATTTTGATATTTATGTTCAATACCAGTCAGGAGCCAGCAAAATATCAGAAAAATGTAAAATATGACCATGGATTTCTGCTTTCCAGGTCTGTGATTGGCTGATTCCAAACCAGTGGCAGGTAATTCAAATCAAGACGACCCACTGTGGTGACCTTGATTTGCACCTGTTGGTCAATGTATTTGGAGAAGGCTTGTTTTGTATTCTCTCTGGCCAATCACATTTTAGTAGGAAACCCTGGCATTCAATGGAATGCTCTCTCACATTCTCCTCTGATACATTTAGGTACTCATGTTACATTTTGCTGGCTCCTGACTGGTATTAAACATTGATAGCAAAACAAACAACATAGAAACAAAGTTGAATAGTTGCTCTTCACTCTGATGTAGTAATTTTGGAGAATCAAGAATATTTAACTAGACTTTCAACTGTTCAAAAATTCATTAAAATTCATTTTTTAACCATGATATTTGTACCTTCATTTACACATTTAGAAAACATAGAAATGTCAAAATAAAATGTATAGTTGAAAAGCTTGAAAAATCTCCTTTAAAATGATATATCACACGAAACCAAAACACATGATTTTTTAAGTTTATATGGAGTTTGAAAATGATATGTGCGAGCTCATTATGTATGCATGGCGTGTTCATGCATGCATAGAACTTGCATAAAAGAAAGGGCTTTTTTTTAGCTTTGCTGCCTGACTGAAATGTCTTGATTGTAACGTTACGTCCTCTTACTTTCACCCTTCTTCCTCAGCTGTGTGTCATAGAATGGTTTGCTCAAAATGGATACTCCACACCATGTATCCAGTTCCATCTGAATTGGTGTGTTGTCTTACTGTATGTAAATCAACCATAATAGGCTCAACATCTTTCCCTACACGATGTACACCAATAACCAATATGGTACATGTTTTCATCTGTATGACACTCCTACCCTGAGCTATTACCTGAATCTGTACAACTCGACCGAGAGTCTGACTCTCCACCATCAACGTGACTCACACCTAGACTTGACGTTTTTATACACTAATTAGACGTACTAATCATGAACCTTTTCTTTACCTCTACCTTTGGATGTACATTGCTCACTTCTGTACTTACTTACTGGTACGCATGACTACTCTTGTTGGTGATCCACGTAACCGCGGATCACCATAGATGTCGTTAGAATTTTTTTCTTCTTTATATTTTTGTTTTTTTTGTCACTTTTTGTCTCGCCTACCGGAAGTGAAGGCGAGACTAAGGGATCCAAATGACATTCGTCGATCGTTCGTCACGGGGGTCCCCCGAGATTTTTTAATAACCAACTAAAAAAACGAAAGACATTCAGAATGTGTTATTAGTGTGATATGACCATAGGGCATAAAACTTTCAAATAACAAAACTACGTAAAAACTAAACTTGTGCTTTAAAGTCCAGTTCTCATCATTTCTACACACTTTTTTCAAGTGACCTTTGTGATGACATATGTAACATTCATTGTCTCTCTGTCTATATTGTCTCTTTACATACCCTTTTACTACAACATGTGTGACTGTTCCAGAGTTAATAATAACTAGAGGCACTCGGCGGGGGCGACCCTTCGAGCACATGTATCCCCCTAACCCGTCCCTTCACCCCCCCCCCACAAAGATAAATGACATGGCATCCTATAAAAGTCGAACAATGAGGGCGCTGTCACTGAAAACTAGTGTTACGCAAATGACACCCCCCCCCCATAAACCTTCCAAAGCAAGTTTGAATAAAATCGGACAAAAATGTTGGCGTAGATTATATACAAAGTGATTGACATGGCACTCAAGTCGGAACACTGAGCGCTGTCACCCGAACACTAATGTGCCTACATGTAGAATGACCCCCATACACCTATACAGCAAGTTTTAATAAAATCTTTGAGTACAACAAAGTAATTGAAAAATATAAGCATTTTTGCAAATTAGACCTATCAGGTTGACCTTTGACCCTGTAAAAGGGGAACATTGGGGCAGCATCACCAAAAGTGTGTCTAGAGTTGACCATGATACATTTACACACAAAATTGAAAAAATCCGTCAGAAATGCAGCCAGTATGAGACACAAGCCCAGACCCTGAAAATGTGACCTTTTTGTGTACAAAGACGGACCAAGACGAGGGCACCCCCAAAACAAGACATCTTCACTTTACCATAATACCCTTCATACAAATTTGAAGATGATCGAGAAGAACTGCAGCAGTAGAGCGCTCACAAAAATCTCTATAAATGTCGACAATGAGGGCGCTGTCCTGAAAACTACTGTTATGCAGAATGACACCCCACCCAAATAACCTCCAAAGCAATTTGAATAAAATCGGACAAGAATGTGGGCCGATAGATCATATACAATGTAATGTGACATGGCACCAAGTCGAACACCGAGGGCGCCATCACACGAACATAATGTGGCCTACATGTACAATGCACCCATACACGCTATACAGCAAGTTTGAATAAATCTTTGTTGTACAACAAAGTAATTGAAAATAAAGCATTTTGCAAATTTAGACCTATCAGGTTGACCTTTGACCCTGAAAAGGCGGACATTGGGCACATCACCAAAATTTATTAGTGTCTAGAGTTGACTATGATACACTTACACACCAAATTTGAAAAAAATCCCGTCGTGAGAACTGCAGTATCAGGCACACAAGCAGACCCTGAAAAATGTACCTTTTTGTGTACAA
This sequence comes from Eucidaris tribuloides, assembly GCA_001188425.1. Lineage (NCBI taxonomy): Eukaryota > Metazoa > Echinodermata > Echinoidea > Cidaroida > Cidaridae > Eucidaris > Eucidaris tribuloides. The sequence continues at coordinate 7,399 of JZLH01S0066699.1, forward strand.
AGACGGACCAAGCGAGGGCGCCACCACTTAAAACAATAGCGGTCTTCGCTTTACCATAATACACCTTCATACCAAATTTGAAGATGATCGGAGAAGAAATGCATCTGGTAGAGCGATCACAAGGAAATCTCTGCGGCGGCGGCGGACGCGGCGGACGCGGCGGCGGCGGCGGCGGCGGCGGCGCGACGAGGCCAAATCCATAGTATCCGCCGAACACAGTTCGGGGGATACAATAAATACTACTACTACTACTACTACTACTACTACTTCAGTGACTACTACTACTACTACTACTACTACTACTACTACTCCTCCTACTACTAACAAAAATAATTGTTATTTGTCCAGGTTAGCCACTGCAGTCTGATAGACTGCTCTCCCAGCGGGCCCTGGATAACATGAATGTTATTATTACCCTTCTCTATTCTAGAATGCCGAGCATCTGGCCAGAAAGCAAAAGGTACCATTTTCAAAAGTCTTCGGTATGAAACAGATGGGGCTCGAACCCGCGACCTTCCAGACGTGAGGTGGACGCTCTAACCACTAGACCATCACGCCGGTATTTATCTTGGACTGGCTTCTCTGGTCAGCGGGTTTCAACGCTTCCGCTTCGTTGCTTGCAGCCTCCATGCTCATGGCTAGCTTGACTGCTTAAATTTGTAATTTGTCGATCGTGAGATTGTCCTCTGACAAAAGTCGTTTCTGCGTATGTGTATCGGCTAATCCATACACAAACCGGTCCATATAGGGCTTCGCTTCTGAACGTCTTGAAATTGCATGTCTCAGCGATTTCTTCAGTTCCGCATAGTTCATCCCCTCGCTGGTTTCGTTAATAGTAACCAAAGATCCTAAAGCGCTGCGAAGCCGCGCAAGATGGATTACTCTGCGAAAAAGCTGTAGTACGACATGTACCGGTGTCGCCGCCATTCGAGCGTGCAAGTTCCCGGATGTAAACAAATTTGATGCACGCATCATCATGGACATGGCGTTGTTATCCGCAAGTTAGGCTCATTTCAGTGAGTAATTGCTCAAATTGACGGTGTAAACGCCAGAATCTGACATTCTTCTGGTTCCTCAAGAACATGTAAAGGTGAGATATACAGAAAAGATAGACAGTTCGTTGAATTTGGGCCTAAGTTTCCATCTGACTAAGGAGAGGTAGATCTAACGTTAGATACTCACTCGACTGAGCGTTTGTGCACCGGTACGGTAGCACTACACAGGCTAGTACTATTATGCATCCAATACCAGACCCGTGCCCCCAAATTGTAGTCCCATCATGGATTGATTATGTACTATAGCATTGTAATTTTTAGTGCACACAAATCACAACATGATGTGAGGCTGTCACAAATAATTTTGAAGACATGGGTCTACCTGTCCTTGCCTGGCTTGGGGGGGGGGGGTACCTTAATTAAGGCCTAACTTACATAGGTTAGTCCAAACCTAAATCGTAACCCTAAATATTTGGGTAATCCTGCGTCAACGTGTCTTCTGATGACGGAATAAACCGCACACGCTGAAGTTAGCAAGCTATAAATAATTTAGGCCCCTAAAACCCAGAATTACCAATACTTGCTGTTGTTGGACTGGATCTGGATAATGCATTTTAGCACCGGTCTAGCCCCGGGCTAGGCCTGGAATATTTTGGTCGTTGACATTTGTTTTGAAAAGTTAATTGACCAAATCGTACAGTTGTTCTGTCCCCCTCCCCTTCTCACTTTTTGTTGCAATGATGGGGACAATGGGTTGTCAAGTTTACATGATTATTGAAATGGTTTATGTATAAGTAATTATGCAATTGTAGTAGGTCCACAACAACTATAGAGTATTATTTTTTATGATTTCAATTTCAATATCAGTTTATGAGTTTATTTAAATTTCATTTTCATTTTCATTTATCTATGTTTACCTTCGATTTTGATTTTCAATTTTATTTTCATTTCTTTGTTTCTACCAGGCACACTGCAAGACTACCGGGAAAACATTAGCTCATGCAAGCTACCTGACATAACAAGATAACCAATCTTAACTGGAGAAGAAGTGATGATGGCTGGCTGTATGATCCTAGAGGAACTTTCCTTTTGCCACAAGTCCAAAATATAGGACGTTGCATGGAGTCTGCATCAAATTTTGGATTTTTTTCACCCAGTTCCAGAAGACCTGGATGCTTGAATTCCTGTCGATAGTCAAAGTTGACTTGTCTTCACAAACTTAAAATACCAAGAAAGAAATCAATGATAATGCTCTTCCCTCTTTTATCCAATTTATTTATCTTTCTAACGTGAGAGGCTAACATACAAGTGTGTTGCATCCTAACAGTATACTCCAAAATAACAAAATAATAAGAATAACAAAGTGTATTACCTTTTTTTTACAATAAAATGCATGATAAATGAAAATTTTTGTTGGGACTTATGTTCTCAAACTACCTTTTGCAAAATCTTACATTCATGCAGTCATTTAAAAGTTGAACATTTCTTGCAAACAATTTTATGTTCTTGCCATTGAGTTGAAATGATAATTTACCATTATTATTCCTCTATTGCATAGCTGCCAACTGTTACTAAATTTTAGTAATGATTACTAATTTCTGTCTCTGTTTATTATGTTTTGGCTGATTATAAACTGAAGATTACTAATTTCGTAAACAAAAAATACTATGAAGTTCTATGCAAACGTGTTAGTCCCGAGGTGTTAGTGTTACTACTTGCCATCAGAAATATTACTAATTTCAGCTGAGATAGGCTGGCAGCTATATGCTGTTGTTTTACATACATTATTCTTTTTTCATGTTATTTCTATTTATTTTTGTCACAAATGTCTGTTCTGGTGATTCTATTCCACAGGCCCCAGTTTTCTGTTATTTGCTCGTTTTTAATTGCTAAATAGTTGTGTGTACATTCACAAATAAAATAGAGCTGTTCCAGCCAGGAACTGACAGAGGAAGGCAATTTGGGAATAGTTCACTTGTTTTCTTATGACAGAGTTCAAAATTTGACTATCATTATCATGACTGTCAAAAGAGTGACAAAAATCTATGGAGAAGGGAATTACCTTTCAAACAATATGTAGGTTTTTCTAGGTGAAGTGTCTGTATTTTCAGTTTTTGCAACTTAGAACTCTATCTTTCATTATTTTTTAGGAAAAAAATCACATTTGTGGCCATTTTAGCCAAAAATAACCATTTTGGGGCAACAAACTGTTTTCACCACCAACTTTTAAATATTATACGAATTATTGCCCTTTTCGTTCATTGCAATAGTTCGGTAAAGTCTTTCAAGTGAAATCAATCAAGCTACAGGCCTAAAAATCTAATTACATGTACACCCCTTACCATTCCCCATAAGTGATAAGATTTCTGATATGGTAGCTATACAAACTTTTTTCTTCAAAATAACATTTTTGTGAATTCATATTGTACTAATTTTGAACCCAAAGCTACATATGCCCAGCCTGGCTTCCAGACATTTAGAATTATATTGATAAGGAAACTACTATCAGCCAACTGCTTTGACTGATACTACAGTCTTTATCAAATGAAGAGTGGGAGTGTCTGTAGGTATAAAAAGTCAAAGGGTGAGTGTAATTTGAAGGTAAAATAAGTTGCATGGTTTGAAACCGAGACTATATTGTACATTTACCAAGTAGCTACACCGTGACTGCAACAAACACTAAGAAAATATAACTTGTCTAAAAAATATATATATCTTTAGCTACATATATTGCATTTCTGACTTCAGAAATGAATCCAGCACAATTAGTCTAGAAAACATATTTTATCAAAAAAGTCACAATTTTTGATTTTGTCCGTTAAAATGGTGGTAGAACCTCCAGCCTTAACTTATGCATATGATGGGAAATGAATGGTGAAACATAGTTCCACAGATAACATGAATTAAAACTTCTGTTTTTTTAATACTCACTTTCATTTATTATTCTGGTGTAGCTTTCTTAAGAAGGATGATATTTATGTCCTTAAGCCTGTGGATTTTTTTTTGTGCGGAGGAGGACAGGTGGGACCGGGGAGTGTATGAAAAAAAGGCATGTTGTTTCTTCTCTAACATATCAAAGTAAGACTTTGATGAAGTATAAAAATCAGAGTATGAAAATTTATGGGTCCTGTATGTTTGAGAGCTAAAGATAAAGGTGACGAACTCAAAAGGCCGGGGGGGGGGGGTGTAGCACTGGAGACTAATTTAGTCATGAATAAATTCTGTATTCCCGGATTCATTCATTTATTTCATTTTTGTTCTTAATCTCTAAAAAAAAAAAAACACCAAATGAGAGAAAATAACCAATCAAAAAGGAGTGAGTTAGAGTCACGATAAAGAAAAACTAAATGAATTTGGATTTGTGTTTTTACCCATTTTCGGGCGATCTCTTGATCTTTGAGGTCACTCCAAGATAAGAGAAAAGCATATATAGGGGCTATACATGTTCCGAATTTACTCTAAATACATTATAATGGAGAGGAATAGAGGGATATAGTTTAGTGTTGTTGAAATTTTACCTGACATTCAATCCAACAAATATCTGCCAAAGTATGGCATTGCCTATGAGTATGACAAATATGCCGAAATATGGCATTGTTGACAATTAATATAATTGCCCGTTTGCCCGAATTGATTTTGAGTCGGAGAAAATTATAGATTAAAATAATAAGGGCCTACATTAGACATATTAGCCTTGTGATACGTGAAATTCCAATGTTTGCAGAAGAGATGCACGGCAAAAACCGACTGGGGTCTCTCTACCCCCCCCCCCCTTTGTTGATCTTGAACTCTAAGGATTAAGCCTGACCCCGAAGCCTGACCTGAAAATATCGGTATTTTCTTAATTTATCGGAAGGAATATTTCAGACATAATTCTTCATTAAAAAATAACAAGTTTTGTTTTATTCATTGTTTATTACTCAATGCCTCCATACGCCCCCAAAAGTGCGATGGTAAAGAGGAACGGGAGAGATAATTCGAGTGGGTCGTAATATATACGCGTGGAGAAGCCAGTGGTATCAGCCCTTTAGCACGCTCAAATGGCGACGGTTTCGCCCCATGGCGTACTACACTTTTTGTGTGTAAATACGCGCGAGTAATCCGTCTTGCGCCGCTAGCGGCGCTATAACGCCTTTGATAGTAACACACATTAACTACAATACAAAAATGAACTGTTTAGATTTTGGAGATGAAAAAAATAAAAGGTTTTTAAGGTCATGGGGCCTCATTATTTATCTGATTTGGGCTCGTTAAAGCGACAACTCCAGAACATTGGTTTATTGGATTTTATTGTAACTTGAGTCAAGTACATGTAAGCCTATTCATGTATAGCATTATAGGCGTCATTGAATGAGGTGAAAAGTCAAAGGTCAAAGGTCACGAGGCCTGTCTGATTTGGGCTTGTTACCACACTAACTCGAGTCTAACAGCTTATCAGATTTCAATGTAACTTGGGTCAAGTATGAAGAGTGAGGTACTGATGATCTGAATTTCGGAGTTGAAAGGTTAAAAGTCAAAGGTCCTAATGCCTTATACATGTAACACGTACATGATTTGGACTCATTGCCATGGTAATCCAAGAATGGCATAACAGATTTTAATGTAACGTTGGTCAATTATGGAGTATGAGGCACCAGTGAACTGATAAGATTTTAAAGTTGAAAGTTCAAAGGTCATGATGCCTTATACATTTCTGATATGGGCTCGTTACTGTGATAACTCCAAAATGGCTTTAATCAGATGTTATTGTAACGTTGGTCAATTAGTTTGAGGCACCAATGAACTAATTCGATTTCAGATGCGAAAGATCAAAGGTCACAAGGGTTCATACAAGTCTCATGTGGGCTCATTACCATGGTAACTGAAGAATTTCTGATCAGATGGGTGCATGCATACATTTATGGGTCTTATCAATTAAATTGGGTGGGAGTGTGGATTGCGGACTGCAGAGGCCTACATATATTATCTACTGCGTGCAGTTGTCAGTTGAATGGATGCTGCTCTAGTTTGAAACATGTATGTGAAAGAGCAAAAGAAAAAAAAACCCTCTCAAACACACTCAAAACCTGAAAATACAAAACTTGACAGTATTACGCAGTCGTGCAGAATTAAGGTTGACTGTACTAAACAGTACAACTGTACTGCTAATCGACTGAAGAGGGCACATGATATTTCGGGGGACGAGATACACCACAGGGTCCAGATCCACGGAAACTGTGTGCATAATAAATGGAATAATTTCGTCAGTTCAGACATGAATGATGTTTCAAAAGTTTTATCTCTTTAATAAAAGTATCTTTAAAAATATAAGCACTTTTGGTGGAACACTCTAACCCCTGTCCTGTCTAACCATGTCTGATGCAGGCTCGTTACCACAAGAACTTAAAGTTTATGACATGGTTTGGAACACTTGAAAATGCGTCAAGAAGCAAGTTCGGACACATACCAATGTATGCACTACCTGGAGTGTAAGGCTTGGAAGGCTGTGTCTTGAATGTGTATACTTTTAGGAGAATCAAGCATAAACATACCAGTATTAATTATTCTCATACTGCCTCACCCCATTGCATTCTGTTTGAATTTTCTCAGTGTTTATTTTCACAAAACTTGACTTTTCAGCCTCAAAGCTCGTGTGAAACGTTATTTCTTCAGATTATATGATTTTAGCTTATTTGAGTTTGCAAACCATGGGCACAGTCTTTTGACTTGTAAGCATTACTTAGGTACCGATGAAGTGATTAGTTTTCAGAGTCAAAAGGTCTGAAAATGGAAATTACAGGAATCAGAATTACGACTCCTACAAAATACCGGCTTCTACCTGAAATACCTTACAATAGCACTATATATTTCTCTCAACATGGATGCTTTGACCATTTATTCAAATGAGAAAATCATCACAAGATGTTCTGTTTTTCTCATCTAGAGTGAAATTATTGAACATTTGGAAAGAGTCTGCTGTTTTGAGCTTAACAAAGATTTTGACAGCAATTATTCTGGTGTGGAGAGGAACCTATGTGATGACAATTTAACTTCTGTTTTTATCACAGTTGATTTGAAATCAGTATGTGGTGGATCTTATCGTTTAGGTGGGGCATGGTGTTAGTTAAACTACTGCATGGAGAGTTAGTTGAGCCATTTGTCCAATTAAACAGTGCCAAAAACTGAAGATCTCCGAAAATTAAAGAAAAAACAATGTTAGTACACATTTATAGCAGTGTGTTTTTGGTCATCTGTCCTCAATTATGTCAATATAACTTTTTCTTACGACCAAAGTCTTGTGTAATGGATCCCAATGGGCAACCTCATCCCTCTTCCAGGTGAATCATATTTGCAGGTGCCCAGTTAGATGAAGTGAAAAAAAGAACTAATGGATAGACCCATAACGTTGGTAGATTTGATATAGAATAAAGATGAATGGGGGATGGGGTGGCTCACGTAATTCAACCCCCTGGCTCAACTTACACTACAGAGAGGGTAAGTTGAGTTGGGCCATTTAAACAAAAAAGTGAATCATCTATGACCAAAATTACACAAATTTTTCTGCTTTCAAAATTTGATGAAGAGTTTGTAAGATTCATGTTCCACTCCATTAAAAAGATAATATCCAACAGACAAAAAATTATATGTCTCATCTGGCCCTCCTTACCGCTAACTTTTGAGCATATAGGTTACCTAACACAAGTACTAAAATTCTAAATGCGTTGAAACTTCATCATATTCTCCCCCTGCAGGACATTCTGGTACTGTGAACGATAGAGTGAGCCAACATGTGACATTAGACAGACCAGTCCTGGTAAGTTTTTATAATTGTGTAATACCTATGTGCCGCGGTTGAGATCCCCATTTTCAGCCGAAATGTGCAACACAATTTCAGAAGGCATAGAAAATTTTTGATTTTTTTTTAGTTCCAGAGACCTCGAAATTTGCCGTTTCGCTTTTGATTTTTTGCTCGGCATTGCCCTTTCGGCACGGCGTGCAGTTGGCACGCCAGATTCGCCGCTTGGTAGTTCCAGAGCATAGCATTTTGAGGTTTTCTGAAGCCTTAGCTCCAGTTCCGAAGGCCACCATTTTTCGCTCAAGCCAGTTCCAGAGCCCCGATTTTCGACTTCGGTGCAGCACATAGGTATCACATTGTAAGTCGAGTGCTCCCCCCCCCCGGGAGTTTTATCGACTGAGATATGTGCAACTTTGATCCCCGGAAAGGGAGGAGAGGGGGTGGCACTGTCATTACATACTCGTACATATGGACTTTCAAAATTAACCCTAAACAAGTAGTTATCTCAGAATACCCTAAACAATTTTTTTTTAAATCAAACTATTGCATATTCCTGATTTTTACAATTTTGATACCCTTTCCACTGTTCTCGAGTGTATCGCCCGTCCGTAAAATAAAAGCTCGTTTATGTGTATTATCAGGGTGTCCACCTTGTAATGACAGTGCATAACCCCTACTATATTCAGAAATTATATCGAATGTAGGAAAAATTTTGTCAATTGACAATATTGTGATTTTTAACAGGTTTGTGGCAAGATATAATTAATGTAACAAAACATACGTATATGCATTTACATATAGGCCTTTGACTTACTGCTCAATGCGGGTTCATATGTGTTCCTATGGCCTCTGAATAAGGGCACTATAACCATATTACATCATATAAATGCACAGGGTCTATTACTTTCAAATTGCTATTTAAGTTGATTATGGTATTGGTTTTAATTCATAATAAATGCTTAAAATGTTTCAAACTACAAAGCAGTACCATGATATTTATGTTTGAGACTGTTTTAGCTCACATCAATAGTCAAAGGGTCATTAATGCCATCACAGATGTATGTAGCCATAATTTCAAGTTTACATACATGTATATTTTACATCACCAATACAAGAAAGGGGTTTTTATAAGGAAAGTTTGGTAAAGAAGATGCAGATTGAAGTCCCATATCACAGCTTGAAATCCTCGGTTTTTCTGGGGCGTGCTTCAACACAATTTCTGTGAGTCTTCAGATTTAAGGTCTAAATGATGAAGAGTAAATAATATAGGAACAGTTTTGAAAATGTTTAATTTGTTTTAAAATGTGAAATATTTATGTAATGTCTTAAAAACCTAATTTATGTAAATTAAGGGTTGTGCTTGGTGTGGAATTTCGAAGATAATTTTTCATTCTGGTATGGGGTGACTTTTAATAGAAAATTTGTTATTAATAGGAATTTCAGTCATATATCATATTATCATGTAACTTATTCTGTTTATGTACTCTATATTTTGTAGGTGAGGTTGGACTTTGTTCTATTTCTTTGTGGTGCGTTACTTCACAATGCCTATTTCGTTGAGTCTGTGGCGTGTAAGAATTGGACGGTTCATTCACTGGAGGAGACAAGACCCTCTTCAACAGTGGTTGTTGTGGTGTGAACAAAATGATAAAGGAAGTCAAGTTAGTTCACCATCTCAGGGCACTGAGAGTAAGGAGACTTCTGAAAAGACAGATAAAACATGTCAGAATGAAAAGGGGAAGGCATCTCCATGTCAGACAGGCCAAGAGACCACTTCCAATGGAGAGGCTTCAAGCAACATACATCTACATCCAGATGTTCCGTCAGCAACAAGCATACAGCAGGATACAACAACCTCTGGAACAGGACAACACACAACTAGTGATAGTGACAACACAAAAAAACATTCAAAGACAAACACAAATTCTTGTTCTAATGGCCTGTCTGCATCAGCATCAACAGCCGAAGGAGATCAGGCTACTTCACCATCCAAACCAAACCAACAGACAGCTGGAGATGGTGGCAACACAAATCAACCCACCAAGACTAACATACATTCATGTTCTGACGTGCCTTCCTCATCAACAACACCCGCAGGTGATCAGGATACTTCATCACCAAGAAAAGAAAAAACAACCAGAGATGGTGACAACACAACACACCTTACCGAGACAAACGCAAATTCTTGTTCTAATGGCCTGTCTGCATCAGCATCAACAGCCGAAGGAGATCAGGCTACTTCACCATCCAAACCAAACCAACAGACAGCTGGAGATGGTGGCAACACAAATCAACCCACCAAGACTAACATACATTCATGTTCTGACGTGCCTTCCTCATCAACAACACCCGCAGGTGATCAGGATACTTCATCACCAAGAAAAGAAAAAACAACCAGAGATGGTGACAACACAACACACCTTACCGAGACAAACGCAAATCCATGTTGTGATGTCCTGCCTGCATCAACATCAACAGCAGTAGGAGAGCAGGATACTTCTCCGTCCAGACCACAACAACAGACAACCAGAGATGGTGACAACACAATAAACGATTCAAAGACAAGTCATCCATGTTTTTATGTGCTGTCTGCATCAACAGCCGTAGGAGATCAAGATAATTCACTGTCCAGACCAGAGTTACAGACTAGTGAAGATGGTAACAAAAACACCATGCTCCCAACTGAGACAAATACACATCCATGTTCTGATACCCTGTCTGCATCAAAATCAACAGCCATAGTAGATCAGGATACTTCACCGTCCAGAACAGAACAACAGACAGCTGAGGATGATGACAACACAACATTCCCAACCAGGACAAACACAAATTCATGTTCTAACGTCCGGTCTGCATCAACATCAACAGTCGTAGGAGATCAGGATACTTCACCATCCAGACCAGAACAAGACAGTTCCAAACATGCTGACAACACACTTAACAATTCAAAGACAAACACACATCCATGTTCTGATGTCCTATCTGTATCAACATCAACAGCCGTAGGAGATCGGGGAACTTCACGGTCCAGACCAGAACAACAGACAACCAGAGATGGTGACAACACAATAAACAATTCAAAGACAAACACACATCCCTGTTCTGATGTGTCATTCTCATCAAAAACAAGAGTTGTAAGAGATCGGGATATTTCACCGTCCAGACCAGAACAACAGACAACTGGAGATGGTGACAACGCGACACTTCCAACCAAGAAAAACACACATTCATGTTCTGATGCCTTCTCCTCGTCAACAATCAAGACAGATCAAGATTCAATACTCTCACGTTTTGAGACAGATGAAGGTAACACTTCTACTACATCAGAGGAACCCCTGGGTTATTCCTTGCAGGCAAAGACTTGTGGACAACAAAGAGATACAAGTGACAGTGTATCAACGTGTGAGTTGAATCAACAGACATCCTCAGATCGAAGCAAGAACACTCTTCCTCATGATGCTGAAATAAAAACATCTTCTAGTCTTCCATTAGCGTCAACCACTGATAAATCAACAATAGATGATGGTAAAAATACATCAAATTGCATAGACCAACAGACAACCCTAGCTAGAAGAGATAATTCAGAATCAGAAGGTCACCCACCTGCACCAACCACTATTTCATCCTGTGAACCATCATCAGTCAGTCCATTCTGCGATACTGTCTCCATTTCAACTCTGTGTAACGATCTCAGTCCTGATAAAGGCATCTCAAGGCCAGAGGTTCCCAGTAATCTACTGCTCTTGAGAGCTGGAGATGTTGAAACTAATCCCGGACCAAAAAGAAAGTAAGTAGATTCGCGCGTAAATTGAAAGGAAATCTTGCCATACATATGTGGCAGATACAGATCCAGCTAAGGCTTCAGAAAATCGACCACACAGTGTTCATTACGTAAGAAAGTGGCACCGACATAAAGTAAACGCATTTCATATTTTTATGATAAAACGGTGTAAAATTAGCCCCATTGTAAAATTATTCCAAAAAGAGTACTGTATTACTGTTCAAATAACAATAATCCAGTCATTTACAGAAGGCTTATGCGTTTTTCTTATGTGAGTCAAAGACATATTTCACTAGTGAGCATGAAAGTTTGACTTTGTAGGTAGAAGTTATTATTAATAATGTTTTTGAACATCCAGAATTTCATTGCATTCATTAACCCTTAACCATACAAAGACCCTAGTGCCGCTCTGCTTATCCTCGTTGTGCCAGCCCCCAATCTTCCGCCCAGTGATATGGCTATTTGTTGACCATGTAAACATGACATCAGAAAGCCCCCGAAAGCATGATAACATGACATTGGCAATTGTTTCCGTGTTAACTAGACTGAAGTGTATTTTATTATTTTTTTCATTTAGGGTAATAAAAAAAAATATACCTGTATTTAGCTGATGTATTAAGGATATTAATTAATGGTTTTAGAAAAATTATTGGAAGTTGGCATTTTCACAAGGAATGAACATGTGATTTTTAATTTTGACAAGGTTTTGTATTGATGTGGACTTGGAAGAAAAAAAGGTTTTGTTCTCAATAAACAAGATTCTAATGATGTAACTGTCGTATGTGATATTAGCATATTTCCAACTTCAATTTTTGACTTCTATTTTGATTATTTTCTTTATCCTAGAGCTTCAGATGCGAAGATGAAATCTGGTCCTCCATCTAAAGAACAGTAAGTTGAAAGACTACTTTCATCAAGAACCTTGGCTCGAAAATGTAGTACAGTGTACCATATCAAATGAAAGATTAAATTTGTAATCCAAAGATCAAAGGTTCAGGAGCACCCGGGGGGGGGGGGTGTCGCTCTCCACACGGCCTGTCTCCCACCCGTGTCCGAAAACCTCAGAAATGGTCCCTAAATGGCGTAACGTACATACCCAAATATGCAACCGTAAATGGCGTAACACATGAAAAAGCTACCCTAAGTGGCGTGAACATTCACCAATCACGATACCCTAAGTGGCGTGAACATAGAAATCCATTAATTTGATACCCTAAGTGGCGTAAACAGTAAAATTAACTAACTCGCCTAATACCTCCTTGCTACAGCTGTGCACGCACACATTTAATAGGCACACACGAGAGAGCTGAGCATAGTCTCTTCATGCACAGTAAGATTGCATAGCATAGGCCTACTCGGCAACCTGCAGGCTCTAGTAGAGCCGGGTGTAAGAGATTAGCAAGGGAATGCACTCATTAATTTTTGACCATCCTACCGTTCCTTGGGGTCACTTTTGTAGTATTTTGACAGCACGTCTAAAATGAAGGACACAGCAGACTTCTCCGTTTAGGTATGCAGGTGTGTCTTTATTCAGCTCCTGTTCATAATCGGTTTACTATCAATTCTGATCGATTGCATTATTATACCACATCCCCCTTTCTAGGATCAATACGTAACATCTTCAATGGAGTTCATTTTTTGCAGTTAGAGTCCAGAATAATATTTTCCATTTTTTTAACCATATGATGCTATTAATTATCAAACTATAGAGTCTTTAAATGTCCAAATTTTCTCTGATTGAACATATTCAGAGATCACATTGTGCTTTTTTTCACCAAATGTTTATCAAAGTCAAACTGGCACTGGCACTGTTTCTACTGTTCTACTAATATCAGACATCGGCTTGATCACCCATTAAATAAACCAGAGCATTCACTTGCGCTTCAATTTGAGATTCATACAGTTCAGATGCTTGTCTGAATCTCTCAAATATTCTAATTCAACCTGCATGCGGCCATCCGGCCAGTTGCCATCGCACACAGTTACTTACGCGAATACCAGTATGTGGGACCGTGGACATACATACGTGTTGGCAACCGCTAATATTCGACATCCAATTCTTCCTTCTTTACTTGAGTGTAGAGCAAAATCCTTTATCTCAAAAAGTTCAAATAAATTCCACTACTGTGTAGCGTTTTGACAGCACGTCTAAAATGAAGGGCATATCAAATTGGTCTCCGTACTAACTAATTAGGTATGTTATTGTGATTGCGTCTACGGGCTTCATTCAGAATCAGCTGATTTTGATGGATCCGGTTCACAATTGGTTTACTATCGGATCTTATTGATTGCGTGCTTGCACTTAATTGCCCCGTTGCGCTTGGACGCGTCGTGTATGGAAAATTTGTACCTCTAAATGGTGTAGATATAAATCTACTCAAATTTGCACCCCTAAATGGCGTAATCTACATAACCAAAACCCTAAATGGTGTGACATGTGAGAAAAGGCTACCCTAAGTGGCGATTGCCGGCGAATTGTGCTGAAAAAGCAACCCTTTTTCGAAAAGACGTCGACGACGTCCGAATGCTGGAAAAGAGACCCTTTACGACCCTTTTTCTGGACGCGGGTGCGTAGCAGGCCGTGTGGAGAGCGATCCCCCGGGCAGGAGCATTGGTCACTTTGAAAAATATTATGCAGTACTGTTAAAAGAGATCGTGTTAAACATTTAGGTTCAGGAAAGGAAAGACAAATTTTTTTTTTATGAAGTGTTATCATACTAATTGACAGATTGATTCGGTGGGAGGTAAAGGTCAAAGTGCACAGGTCTCTTCTGTTACTAATTCATGTAATACTTTAGGTACTGTAAGAAAGATCGAAGAACAATTTGTTATGAAGTACTACATCATTGGTTTTGCCAAAATTGGGCTGAATTGGATACAGAGGAAGAGGCATACCCATCAAATGCACAGCAGTCAAATTCCACTCTTTTGTCTTTATCGCCAAGCCCGACAGTGGTATATCAGTATACTTTTCTAAAGATAATTTTGTAGATGTTACGTGATAGAAAGGTGAATGTGCAGTGTGTCCCAGAAAAAAAGGAAACCGAATTTCATAGCAAAATATTCTATCATAATGAATAATTTTTTTCAATGAATTAGGCATGATTGTAAAGCTCTGTTCCTCTTCTTTTATTTGATACATAACTTATTATTAATCGTTCACGCATTATTGAACTAAAACAATGAATATTGGTGCTACCAAACATATCAATTTCTAAGCGATCTTTTACTTTCTTCATGGTCTAGAGTTTTGCAACACAATGGTAAACTGGAACTAAAACCGTCATTTTGGGCACATATTTTGCCATTGTAACAAATCTACAAGCTGTATATACTATTGACACGAGATTTATGATTATCAAATGTTTCTCTTTAAGGTTAGATCAAAATATGTGACCAAAGTCAATGTTATCATCCGCGGAATTGAGTCTGAAAACTTCCTTTTTGGTCAAAAATCTCGTGGAAGATTCCTGTTTTTCCCATCTTTTCTGACTTTGCCGCCTCGTAAAATGAAAGTGCGTCATTCATAAATATATTGACAATAAGTATTTGTAGCGGGAAGTCTAAGGATTCTAAAAATGTAAAAATCAAATTTTATTTTCTAGGAGAAGGCCCGCGGAATTGGCAAAAATCAAACACAAACTACATTTTCTCTTAGTCCCAGCTGCACGCAGCCTTTATTATTTTGCGTTCGAGTGTGAATGAGAACAATGACAGCAGTCCGTCGCTTCCTCCTATACACAGGACGGTGTGAGAGAGCAGTGACGCATGACCTGTGCGGTACCTCGGATTTCTCTGCGCAAAAGAGGATCGTTTTCTTTTGTTAAGAAATTCATATGATTTCATTTGCACGCGCATATTCCATCTTTGAGTCCATTTTCATGGTAGTAAATGTAATTATTTTTAAAAAACAAAAGCATGACATAGAAATTCAGAATTTCTTCTTTTATATGACACCTCAGGCGTAAAAAAATGAATAATGTATGCCGGAGAACAAGTAAAATTAAAACATGCCTGTTTTAGCGCGATTTTTTAAATGAATAAATTTTGAAAAACTGGAAGCGAGTTGAACAAAAAGGATCACGCACGGCTGAATTCACACAATATCTTGCTCGGGGCACAACAATAGGCTCCGAATCAGTTCGCAAGGTAATTTCTTGGTTGCTGGCTGCTAAATCTAGAAAACAGGGTTAATGAATGCATTTTGGAACATTTCTGAAAACAAGCATCATTTCAAATTGTCTTTTTTCACTGATGCAACGCCTATTTTTCACAAATGAGGGAAGATAAAATCAGTTTTCCAATGATGCCCTTCAATGTCGAAGATACTCTGAATACATTCAAGCATGACAGTTTGAATTTCAAATTTGCTCGTGCAAATGATTTTATGACTGTGTCCCTTCTTATTGTCTTTGCTCAGCCATGCGTGAATGGGAATCTCTGTGACCGGTATCAAGTTAAAAAGGAGAAAATGTGCTTTCTAACCATGTACGACTCGTTTTTCATATTTGTTATTAAGATATTAAAATATCTTCATCAATCTCGGTTTCCTTTTTTCTGGGACGCACTGTATATTCACTTCTAGTCCGTGTGTTATTCTTATTCACGGTATACAATGACTGTGTACAAATGCAGGCGCGGATCCAGGATTTTCAAAAAGGGGGGGCCCGAATCATGGGCGTATGGTAGGATTTTTTTTTT
>JZLH01S0066699.1:65148-77222 GCA_001188425.1 Eucidaris tribuloides
AAGATCGTGGAGTGGGGTATGGGGGGGGGGGTCGTGTCAAAAGATTTTCTTTCATATAAGAAATTAGTCTAGTGGGTAGAGGGGGTACCTTGCACCCCCTGAAATATACTTCTAATCAATGTCACTACATTGGGAAAAATATGCGTAGAAAACGATTAGCTATGTTAACAAAGTAAAAAAAATGTCCCACTTTTTGTTTTTTATGCAAATCAGTGTAATATCGTTCTTACCAAACCATACATTTTCAATAAATTTTAGTCAATTTTTTTAATCATATTTGGTCTTGAACTGTGCTTTGGAGGCATATATATGTGAATAATTTGCTAATTATCCAGATGACTCTATGACGTCATGATATGCAAATTAGGGCCATTCTGTGTTAAAAATCAATATTTGGCACATTTCGGTCATTTTTTACGATTTCGCTTAACTAACATATCAAGATTTATGTTTTAATGAAGAAGGATAAGAGTAAAACCTCATAAATTTAGGTAACAGGTAAGTAACAGGTAAACACATCATTTACATATTGAATTCAAATATTTGGCGGATGAATATGCAAATAAAGTCAGAAAAGCGGCAGAATAGGTCATTTCGCATACTGCAACAAACATACAAATTAAAAAATAATAATTAGCATCACTAATATCTAAAAAAGAATGAATAAAGCAAAAAGAAGCCCACGAGCTGTCCCATGCCCCCGGCTGCTTGCACACCTCAATTCGCCCCCCCCCCACACACAAGAAAATGTTTTGGTGTAAATCCTGAGGATGAATTTGCAGAAGTCATTACAATTAGATTAATGTGCATACATGAGCAGTGTTGAGCCAATTGATTTGAGAGTTTAGTTAAGTGGGTAAAAGGGGTTCCTTGCGTTCCCTATAATAAACTCGTAATCGATATCACTACATCTAAAAATGCAAAAAAAATAATTAGCTGAGTTGCCAAAGTCAGTAAGTGTTCCATGTATTATTTCATGCAAATTTATGTAAATGAGTGTCTAAATTACTGAAACATACAATTCTACTATATTCCAATCATAACTGAGGATTATCTTTCATCTGGACCTATATTTGCAGGGTAACAATTCACATTTCAATAATACCCTAAATTGATAGGGAACTATATGACATCACGATTTGTAAATTAAGGCCATCCTTGGTAAAAAAAAAATAGTTTTGGTTGGCAAATTTTGGTCCCCAAAATAGATTTTGGGAGGCAAATATTGGTCAAAAAATCAATTTGGGGAGGCAAATATTGCTCAAAAAATCGATTCGGGGAGGCAAATTTTGGTCATTATTTCAAATTGTAGCACAAACGAGATGTGTTTTTATGAGGATGGACAAGCAAAAAAGACGCAAATTAAGGCATAAGCTTGCCTAAAGAAATTGATAATTGTTTTGTATATCCTCTTCATTGTGATTCATATAAAATGAATAGATCCATCTTTTTAGGTTCAATGATAACTGAGAGAATTTTCTTCAAATCTGAATAGATAGTTATCATATTTTGATTAGAATCTATTCAAGATTTGATTTGATTTTTGTTAATCATGCGTCAAATAAACGTGTCAGCGAATTCCTTGGATTAAAGGCATACATGTACAAAATGAAGCACAATAGATGAAGAGATGCAGAGGTCCATGACTAAAGAGTCATGGATAGTAAAGCGAAAACTTATAAATTTATTAACCAATACTCTAAAGAGAAACTCGTCATTTTATTTGAAAAGGGACTGTTTCAAATGGGAATTTTTAAGATTCCTACTCAAAATCTCGTCAAATCTTGAATAAATTTTATTCAAAATATAATCATAATCTATTCAAATTTGAAGTAAATTCTCTGAAGATTTGACAAGATTTTGAATAAAATGTTTAAGTCCCCATTTGGCACAGTATCTGGTTCAAATTGACTAATCGGTTTTATAGTGATATCACTAACATTTTAGAAGGCAAACCCCAGTCATAGGCTTATGAAAATTAATGAAAGTTTTCTTAATTGTATTAATCATTTTGTGTACACTTTCGCTTACATTTCACATTATGGTGCAGACATGACAAGATCCATGTTTAAAGAGTCAATGGTAATTGCTAAATTAATTTATAACTTAAAAATTTCAGTAAACTTAGCACCAACATTATGCTAATCCTAGGCATAAAAATATGTCTATTATTAATGGTTTGTCTAATATTGTTAATCAATTTTGATTACTTTTCCTGAGACTCCACATTATGGCACAAAAGAGATTGCAAGATCCATATGTTCAGGGTTAAGGATAACTATCATGCAATCGTAAATTCAGTTAACACTCTACCATTTGTTTGCATGGAAATAATTTGCATAAGAAATTGAAAATTAAATCAGAACTCTCTGCAGAAGAAATACATACGTTGTCAAAACTCCATATTAAGGCATAATGGCATCCTCAAATCCGTATTCTAAGGAGCAAGTGCGAAACACTCGTACGTCTACATGTAAGTCAAGTATACATACCGCCAATATGGTAAAATTCGAATCGTTTGCACAAGATATGCCAATTAAGGCACGATGTCCAAAAGAAATTGATATTTTTGGTAAAACCTGGGCTATTTGGCCATTCGGTTTAAACATAATGCTAAGATCCAAAATAATAAATAAATACGCAGCATATCATTTAACTCTAAACATTTAAAAACTTGACCTAAAAATGTGCAATTTACATGGAAGTCAGGATTTCCAAGAGATATAACTTTTTGGTACATCTGTGTCAGTCTTCGTAATTTCATAAAATGTCCAAAATATAGAAAGCAATTCAACCCTAATTTTTACCAAAAATAATTACCTTTAATGGCATATATTTATTGATTTACTAAATATTCTACATATCAGAAAAAATCCGTGAATCACGCATTTCTGAATTAAACAAATATGTCATGAACATGTTATAAAAACAACAACAATATTAAATAATGTACTTCAACATTGTTCGTGCTAACTTAAAAGAAAAAAGGGTAAATTCCAAAATGAATGGCCGAGGAAGATTCTAAAGTCACCTCAAATATTAAATCAATTATCTCGACTTAATTTTGGTTAATCTAACTGACATGACTTTTGCAAACTCACACTCAAAATGTGCAACAAAGCAGATTTTTTTGTGAGTGGGGGTGGGGTTGGGGTTGAGTGGGGGTGGGATTGGGAGTGGGTGGGGGTGGGGTTGGGAGTGGGGGTGAGGTGTGAGGTGTGCAAGCACTGAGAGTGGGACAGCCAAGGACGTCTGTTTTGCTTTATTCATTATTTTGTAGATAGAAAGTGTACACAACTAAAGCATGCAAAGGCGTTTTGCAAAGGGAATTTCATAAATTTTTACATGAAAAGTAAAGAACCAAATTGGATTTTCCGATTCAATTTTCCGTCAAGCGGAAAATGACTGTCCCTACAGTGGTCTTATGTTTTGGTATATCTAATCCTTTTGCCGTCTTTGAAGAACCAACTCCCAAAATAGCGAACAGAAAGCTGTCATAAAGTTTACTTTTCCCTCTCATCGAGCCTCATCCACTGAATAAAGTTTATTTGTTTGAGAAAATAGAAATGAAACCTATTTCAACTAAGCATAAATTTCAAATAAAACGATAAAAACAATAAAAAGATAAATTTGCTTTTTACTGATTTTTATTATTTCCACGTACATCAAAGTTTTACAATTATGACAAAGGTACAGTACATTGTAAATATCCTAACGTTGATTATACATTTATTTGGTAGCAATTAAGTGCAACGTAACGTTTGATATGCTATTAGTTTAATTAATGGTAGGTGCAGTGAGAATCTTGGCGAATTTCTCTTGTACGCGTTGTACAAAATTAATATCTGCTTTAAAGACTGTGTTTTTGATTTGCACGCCAAACCGTTCTGGCTCAGGGTCAGATTTGATCCACTTGAAGAAAGGTGCATCGATATAAAATGTTCAAAATTAAAGATTCATTCTTAGTATCGTTTTGAAATGTAGATGATAAAACATTTGTAATTGGGCCCTTGCTCGAGTTGCATTTTGTAACGTTTATCTAGGTTTCAGACACTATTTAGCCACTGATTTTGAATTTGGTAGATTCCAACCGTAGCAATGCTTGCCTGACAATTGACCACCTCCATTGGTGTGAGGTTTTGGACCTAGTAAGCTTTGATCACCAGGAATACACAGTATTCACTAGATGGTACGCAAATAAGGTCTTGCAGTCATTCTAGATAAGCGGCTGCATAAAATTCCGTTTTACCGAGCAACATTTCGTCATTGAATTCTGTTTGAATTTTTTCTTTGCTTATTTTCAAGAAACCTGACTTTAGCCCGAAGATTTCGTCATAGGAAAAGACTTAAGGCATTGTATAAAAATGTTTCCATTAAAAAAAAATCTAAGGTCCACGATTCCCCGTTCTACCAGTGTTTCTGATATGGTATAAGAATGAAGTCATGAAAAAAACTGCAGTTCAAAACGATCACTAAGTGCTGTTTAAAAAGTAAAAATCATTGAACGACCATTCCAGTTTATCCCATAGACTGCTATGTGACAGAATTTCCATCAGCTGAGATTAATTCATGTACCTAATTTTTATTTGTACATATTTTACAAGTGACAGCATAATTGTCTTATTTGTCCATTCAAACACAGCCAGATATGTCAAATAGTAAAGTTTGACAGTTTTTTTTTAATGGGACTTCCACAATGTTTTATAGTGTCTTCAATATGAATCTTTTAATTACAAATGATCTTAGCTAATTTGTTCGATAACCTCATTTCGGGGTGTGCAAATCATGGACATAATCTATAAAGAAGTAAATGTTTTAGAAGTTTTCGAATTTCAGAATAACAAAAACAAAATCATAAAATAATTACGAAGAATGGGGAAACCCCATCCTTTTCACAGAATAACTGCACTTCTCATCAGGAACATGGTCCTGTCCAATATGTTAGTATTTTACGTTAAATTTATGAACGTATGGAATCAGAAGAATTTTTAATGTGATAAAGATCAGCAACCCATATGTAAGACATTTAAAAATACGTGAGTTCCTTACACAGATTAATTAAACTTTGGTTTATAATATGAAAAATAATTTGATATTGCCAACGATCATGTGTGGTACAATACGAAATTACATCAGGTATCCGTAAGAAAGGATAATACGAGGGTAGGCTGAAAAGTTAATATCCTAACCAAGAAGGACTTAACTTCAGCAATAAAAGTAGTCATGCATTACATTTAACCTTTTCTGACACTAACTTCATTGTTTCTTTTCAGATATCTTTTCACGTTTTTGTGATGAAAATAATTTTACATTAGCAGTTGACAGATGTTAAAAATTGTCGTTTTTTTGGAAGATTTTTGATGGCAAAGACTTGTCTTCCCAGATATGGGTCACGGTTTTCAGGACTTGAAATGCTGAAAGATGCACCCAAATGTGCCTACCACTGATGGAAATACAATTTCATAGAGCTATTAGCCTAATAAGTGGCAGAGAGACAGGAAAGACTCTCAAGAAAACCCTGAAAAGAGCCCCAAAAGATGACCCCTGTTCGGAAGGGCAAGTCTCTGCCATTAAATATCTGGTCAAAATAATCAATTTCAGAAACCTCAGCTGTCAATGTTAACTTATTTCTCAAATAAAAACAAGAAAATATATCTATAAAAAAATGCATTTTAATATCATTATTTCTGTCGTATGACTCCTTCTTAGTCAGGCTATGAACCTTTTAGCCTACTCTCGTAGTTGTACTAGAGAACCTACAAGTAAGGAATTACCAATGTCTTAGTTTGCCTTAGAAACTAAAATTGTTCGTATTATTTATTTCAATGTTTACATTCCTTACATGTGGGAAAGTTCTTTTAGATTACAGTTAGCAATTAACAACTCAAGTAAGCACGGGGTTGATGTTACTTCTCCTTGATTTCAAAAGTGTATGAGATCTTGGATTAATATCTTACACAAGTTGAATAGCAAAAAGTATAATTATACATTATATGAAATATAGACCCCTACTTATATAACCAGTAGGTATAAGACCCGTCGCCACGAAGGTCGTATAATGTCGCAAAATATACAGACATGACAATGAAAATGTAGATTGCAAGTGTAATATTAGAAATATTCTTATTTGTTCAAATATTGCAATTCAGATATTTCTGTGATCTGAGGTCAAATGTCATTTCTTAGCTAATGCATAATAATTATTACTCGACTTTTTTCTTGCTTTGGAGTTTGCGAATTTAAAAAGGTATCGTTGTGGCAGGTTACATATCGTCGCTAATTTTACAAACCGGCGTGTGGCTAGTTTGAAATGAAACTTTCGATTTTGATATTTTCCATGCAATGGAAGTTAATGCCAAACTGTACATGTGTACAAAATTTAAAATCATAAAACATACTCTTTACAAAAATTGAATTTTATTAGTCACATTGAATTATCCGAAATTACGCCAAACTTAAAATAATTGTTTTACGATCTGTCGTGCAAAAGATACGCCAATACATTCCAAATACAACGCGCACACTGTTTTACGAAACGACGCACCGCGGTTTATATCCACGTGCGTGCACAACATAATTTAGAATTAACATGCTTTTCTTCATTGTGCTGTTTTATAGGGAGAATGACCCAGCAAGTAACGAAAGAAATGACATTGTGAGTATTGTGAGAATTATGGTACATGGTGATAAAGACAGCCTAAATAAGGGGTACTGTGTGACAATCACCCTCACAAGGCCCTATAAATTAGTTAATTTGTGTTCATTTTACGTCTTTGCAAGTTTTACCCCGGGATAAAACCTGTAGAAACAGCTATAGAGGGAGGAGCTTATCAATTCAAACAGTGCATACATTACCACGGAGCGACGAACACACGTCGTGTGGCATGCATCGGTTACACATGGTTAGCTCCAGACCTGTGCACGTGCGATCTGATTGGTTGGCAAGAACTCAATTTTTTTGTTAACTTATGCCTGTTATTTGCTAGCTCCTTCTCCCTTTACGAACCGGCGTGTGTCCACGCGTGTGCGCATAGGCCGGTTTGTGAAATCAATAGCTATGTAATGAGCAACGATATGTTGATAGAAATGTGAAAAAATGAAAAACTACAATTTTTGGTTGTAAGTCTTCACGATTAGAACTTTCATTCAAATGCTACAAAAAAACTAGTGAAATTTCTACAAGAATTACTACTTTATGATTATGTTCATTAATGAACTAAACACGATTACGTAGATAAACTGTAAAAAAAAATGGGCGCAGAGAAGCTATGAAGTATGCTAATGTCTCAAATCTAATGTTATAAGTGTACAAGAATCAAGGGGAGAACTTAGTCTAAAAGTACCGTAGTACTCTTGGGCTAATTGAATAACATAGTGTGAGTACTTTTTTCTAAAATATATTACACGCCTTTTCAAAGGTATTATCCAAAATAAACGAGTGATTTTTTAAAACTCTTTTTTTAAAGAATAAATTTAAAAGAAAAATGAATTCAAAATTAATTCGGAGTAAACATGTGCATTTTCACTCATTTTGGAGTGAACCTCAGCGATCACTCGGTGATCTCTATTGATCAATGAGGTTTCTCCAAAATGAGTGATAACATTCTAAATACACATTAAATCAACCCCTTTTAAATCCTTTACTCCAAAAAGGTGAACATTTTGACTCATGATAAAAGAAAACAAAAGCTTATACTTAAGTAAAACTAAAGAAGAAAATAGTACAAGTATATACGGTATGACATGTTCTATTCATAAAACTGTAAATTTTAAATTCTTCTTCATAACATCATGGACATAATGTGTTGGTATTGATAAATAATTATACATACAATTGTACATACATGTAAAATAATCCAACATCTATAATAGCCTATATATATAGGTATTTTTCACGATTTGAACAACAAACGAATTATAAAATGATATGCCTATACGATATCAAATTAATCACATTGTCTGTTTTAGGATTGAAATATTTCGCTTATCTTTGAAACTTTGCAGAGAGAACAGTAAAGAGTCGACTAAAGACAAAAAACAATCCATATTGATTTTAATAATGTGTGACATATTGGGTTATCTTATACTGTATGATACCAAATGCATACTATCAAAAAAGGAGAAATATTTGGAAAAAAAAATCCTTTCAGATTTATAAAATTACCTAGATCCTTTGTGATATTTACCCTGGCGCTTTATCCTACTCATAATTACAATATGATGCATTTTTCATCTCGCTCTTTTTCCGCTCTGTTTGCTCTGCTTCTCTGCCTCTCCGCTTCTTGCTGTACACGTTGAAGTTCTCGATCCCGTTGTTTAATCTTCTGTTCGTCCTGTGATCGGTAATGATGAAACGACATTGTTTCATCTCCTCTGGTCATACAGGTGTCTAGCAGGTTAAGCAGATTTAATTGGTACTGCAATTCGAGCTTCTTTTTTCTCGGCGTAACGTTGGCTACCTCAAATATATCAGATATTCCGGTCATATTAAGAACTGTTGTCAGATTGTCGACAATGTGCCGAGGAACAACGTCAACATGGGTTATTACGGCGATCGGATACTGCCCTGTTGGAAATATTAAAACAGAGGTTTAAGAAATATCAGTTTAGGCAGTAAGAGTATAGTCACCTGCAATAACTGCGAAACTGCGTTAATTAGACCGGAAATATTCTTTATATTCTTAACGTAATTCAGGTAATTTTATAGTATATTGCAATATAATTATTTGAAATTATTCTCTTGATTTAATATATAATATATAAATATGATATATAATACACATTAATATCCGTATATTCTAAAACTGTATTGCCAGCGACACAGAGAGGGGAATATTTCCACCGGCGTGATGGTCGTGTGGTCAGAGAGTCCGCCTCACTTCCGGAAGGTCGCGGGTTCGAGCCGCGGCCGGGTCATACCAAAGACTTTTAAAAATGGTACCTTCTGCTTTCTAGCCAGGCGCTCGGCATTATAGAACTGAGAAGGGTAATGTGCAACAAGTTTGATGAATTAGAGTCTGTTATTCTGTTAGTCTGAATTGAACTTCGATATATGTGCAATATCTGATCTTGGTTGTCTAGCGATCAGGTCGATTTATACTCACTAGATGGTTATGCCCATTTTGCCAAATGTCGTGATGATAGACAAGGTGGTGGCGTCTTTGTATATGTAAAACATGAATTTAATCCCAGGATTGTCAAGGATATTGCTGTACCCACTAAACTCGAAATAATTTGGTTACATTTGAGGCCCAAGAGACAACTCCGTCATGTATCAGACTTGTATGTTGGAGCCCTATATTCACCACCGAATAACGACACTGACTGATCTCATTGACCATCTATACTGTTGATGAACTTAAAGGGAGAAGGCACCGGCAACTAACAGGCATAAGTTAAGAAATAAAAAGGCATGGGGAGTATTGTGAGAATTATGGTATATGGTGATAAAGACAGCCTAAATAAGGGCTACTGTGTGACACTCACACTCAGCAAGGCCCTATAAATTAATTAATTTGTGTTTATTTTATGTCTTTGCAAGCCTTATCTTAAGACAAACTTGCAGGAACAGTCATAGGGGGAGGAGCTTATCGATTCAAACAGTGCATACATTACTACGGCGTGACTAACACACGTCGGGTGGCATGCATCGGTCATGCTTGGTCAGTTTCAGCAATGTGTACGTGCGATCTGATTAGTTGGCAAGAACTCAAATGTTTTCTTAACTTATGCCTGTTAGTTGCCGGTGCCTTCTCCCTTTAAATCGTCTCATCCAGACGATGGCTTCATAATTTTAGGGGACTATAACAGACTGAACACAGACACAATCTGCGCAAATTGTAAACTGAAGCAGGTTGTCGACACATCCACGAGAGAGAATGCCATCTCGGACAAAATATCAAATAACCGATATCAATGGTTCTTATGAGAACCCGGGTACCATGTCCCCCCCCCCGGTAAAAGCGATCACATTCCAGTCTGGTGGCAACCCAAACAGTTCACACAAGGTCATCACGACATGACATCAAAGCGTATTGTACGTGTGTTGGGATATGTATACGGATGTATGCGGGTGAGACTGCGTGTGACTATGTATACGTGTGTGTGTGTGTGTATGTGTGTGTGTGTGTGTGTGCTCTTACCCCGCATCACTTGTGAAGACCGGATCGCGCATACGCCCTCACTCGTGTGCCTGGACCACACACACACGGTCCTCACAAGTCACGAGGGTAAAATCTCCTTTTAATTAATTGATTAATTAATCTATTCATTCATTTTACCATTTGGTCGTTGTTTATTTATATCAGGATTTATTGTGTATATTCTTACTATATTCTAACATGTAATCATACCTGGAAGAAGGTATAAAGTAGTAAACATCTTAATGCTTTAATATTTGGTATGAAATGATTTAATTTAGAGATATTAATTTCTAATTAATACAAATTAACAGTCATGTGTAAACAATGTAACTCACATTTATAGTCATTCGCTTTAATATAGTTTCAACTGTGATTCGTCTCGACGGGTCTTGTCGATGTAATACACTATACCTTACGCAGACCAACATAGTGGTCTATAGAGGGCGCTATTACAATTAACACGTGGAATTTGTGGAAAAGAAACACACATTGAAAGCGAGAAGACACACACCGACTTGCGGTATCGCGGACAATTTATCACGGATATCTTCACAATCGTCACTGCTTTAATCTCTAAAGTCAACAGTAATGATTTATCAGTACAACTCTTTAGTTGACTGATCTTTTATCTCAGAAAAAAACAAGGACCAGTGAAAAAAGGAGATATTTAACCCTCGTGACTTGTGAGGACCGTGTGTGTGTGGTCCAGGCACACGACGCGAGTGAGGGCGTATGCGCGATCCGGTCTTTCACAAGTGATGCGGGTAAGAGCACACACACACAACACGCACAGCACACACACATACACACTTCACACAACCACACATACACAACACACACACACACACACACCACACACACACCACAATCACACACACACCCACACACACATTCAACACACACACCACACACCCATCACACACACACAACCACACACACACACACCGCATCAACACACACACACAGCACAACACACACACACACACACACACACACACACACACCACACCACACACACACCACACACAGCACAACACACACAGCACACACAGACACTCAATACACATACACACACACGCACACCTACACATCAGCACACACACCATACACAACATGGATCTAATATTCAGAAACAGGAAATTAAGGGGTATCGGGTGCACAAAACAACTTACAAAGAGTGCAATTTCTATTGTGGTGCAATTCTCTTACATTTTGCCATCTTTGGGGGCAATGTTAAAGTATAAAGCTAACATGTGGAGCTTTTCAAGTTTAAAAAAATGTCAAACTGTGATATGTGAGCTACATTAGTATGTGTCGAAATGGACAAATTAACACCCTAGAATACCAAGCTTTGGAAGATTATGCCCCCTGGCACGGTATGCAGTGAATAATAAATTAAGTATCCACCCGACATAATTATCAGATCTACACACAGTATAGTTACGGTAAAAATGTGCAGGTGAATCCTCGTCCACTTGACGTGCTTGTAGAATTTTCAATATCGTTTAAAGATACAAAATTCATCATTTTGAAGTACAAATTTTATTCAGGGCTTTCTTTTTAGACTCTCACCAAAACACATAGAGTTCATGAGAGATTATGTACATGTAGCTTACAATATTTTAAACTCAATGTTAACCTGTGGCTTTAAAATCCTTGAGGTATTAGCGTAATTCTGGCACCCTTAAAGGGTAAATGACATGATTGGGGTAAGTCCTTAAATGGCTGAAACTATTCTAATTCTAGAATCAAGTATAACTGTACTTTGATTCTGGCTGTGAAAATCTTATAGTCAAACGTTGAACTCTTTCCGAAATAACTAAATTTCAATTATTGTCTTGTGGCAAGCAAACCTGTTGTCTAGCTGCTCTGTTAGAGATAAAATACTATGTATGTTCAATGCTTGATTCTCCTCATAGTTCCCAAATTAAG
>JZLH01S0066710.1:0-11876 GCA_001188425.1 Eucidaris tribuloides
GAAACACGCACACACAGAAACACACACACATAAACACACACGCATAAACAAACACGCATACACACAATTGCGCACACAAACACACACACAAACACTCACACAAACACCCACATACAAAACACACACGCAAACATACACACAAACACACACATAAAAACACATACAAACACACACAAACACACACACAAACACACACAAACAAGCAAACATACGCACAAGTAAGTTGGAAGGAATATTAATAACAAAAAGAACAGGAGAGAAAAGTGGAACAGACAAATTGGATGGAAGGGGAAAGGGAAACGGGGAAGGGGAAAGGAAAAATTAAAAAGGAGGAAGAGGGGGAAAGCAACAAGAACATAAAGTGTAGTGACAGGAGGGAGGAAATAAAGAAAAAAGGAGAAGAGAAGAAAGAGGAGAATTATGATATAAATATTGCACGTTTTCCGATGATTTTATAAAAGCAACGCATTACTATTCTCATAACTATGCACATTTTGTGTACTTGCAAGACATGGGATCAAAGTTAATCATCAAAGTACATTTGTATAACCAATCAATTAACAAATGATTCAATTTAAATCCAATTCAATATATGAATCAACATCATTCTTTTAACTGAATTGCTTGCCAAAGAAAATAATAATAACAAAAAGTCAGAAAAACGAAAGTTTGGAAAAAGAGCGAGAGAGGGAGAATGAAAAGGGGGAAATTGGAAAACACAAAAGAAATATAGGACAGTGGAAAGCATACACAATTACGCACTTATTGTACATTATACAAACACCACGGGATAAAACTATTAGTTTTACATCTAGAAGGACATAGGGGTTTGCTATTTCTCAGATTATAATTATGTTGTATTACTCGGGGAGAGGGGAGAGAACATTTAGTTTGTTATTCAGTTTTTGTACTTTATTGGCTACTACAAGTGATCGTCGGCGATACGCTACCCCATGCTATGGGTAAGTTAGGGTATCGTTGGGCGTAAGTTGTGAACGTCGGCAACACGTCAAGCATTCGTTGGTATAAGTTATCTATGACTTATCGAAACGTTCTATATAAGTTATACGTTATGCGTACGTCCAAATCGTTATGACCACGCTATACATACGTCCAAAAGTGCAAAAAGAAAAAAAAATCAAAGTTCAGCGTATGCCAGCGTTTTACCCCTAATTTGATACGTCAGGCATACGCTGGCTAAAATCGTCAAGGTGTGACTGCGCCATTATAAACAACAATGATATCACAAAATTTCATTTAAAGAAGTAAAATCTGTGGTCCCATATTTCCTTTGTATTCTATCGTTTTGCATTCCTGATATAAAGAAATTCCGTTATAAAAAAAAATGTGGGTCCGAAGGACTTCTTTATAACGAGAATGCATACTTCCTGTTATGGTTAGTAAAATAGATTTTTAAATCCTGTATCTTTGGCACATTAAATCAGGAGTACTAATGTTGGTGTTGGTTCTTCCAATACACTTCAACACGCACGAGCACACAAATGCACACAAATGCACACAGCACACACACACACGCACACGACACCGCACACGACACACACGCACCACGCACGCACGCACGCACGCCACACACACACACACACACGCACACACACACACACACACACACACACGCACGACGCAACACACCACACACACACACACACCCACACATGTGCGTGCGCACACACACACAACACACACACACATGCACACACACACACACACACACGCACGCAGCGCACGCACACACACACACACACACACACCCAAACCCACACGTGCGCGCGCACACACACACACACACACACACACACACGACAACACACCACACACCCCTACACGCCCCTACACACCCCCACACCCACGCCACCACCACCCACAGCACGACACACACACACCATAAACATATCCCATACAACTGCACTCACTTGAAACATTGGAGACAAAACCACGCACATGTAGGCACAAAAACACTCATGAAACCTGTATGGTAACCATTTTCTGTTGTTACAGCTTGCATGTATCATTTATACACTGTATTGTATTTCTTTTTTCCGACTGAATAAAAAATACGGGGGGGGGGGGGGGGTTGGCGGATATGGCATCTTGAAGTAGATACTTATGGTGACGACCTTTGTTCGAAACTTGACTACCAACCCAAGAATAAAGTTGATGGTTTGAATAGAAAGGTTCACCAATATCAGTTCCAGGTCACATATCAGAATAAAAAAGCAATGACAACAAGTAATATTACAACAGAAACAAAAGCCTTCGATTTTAACTTGTTTTATTACAAAACTTGCATACAAATGTACATCATTATCAATACTTCTATTCATATGACATATCTATCAATTAACATGTTATTTACACATAATGAATTTAAAGCCAGTCCCTGTTGGATTATCACATAAATGCAGTAAACTGTTCTCCAATTTAGACTAAATGAGAATCAGACACAGTAAAATGCATTTATATGTACGCACATCAATTGGGAAACATACACAAAAGATCCATGCCAAATTTCAGTTGCGTTTCACCAGTCAGGGAAAAAATTTTAAAAAATAATTTTACCACCACAAAAATGCTTTGAGTAGAATGATACTGCAATACTAGGTCTGTTAAACAAAAGAATACACAATAAGATATTTGTATATCATAATACTGTTGAGACCCACAAATGAAATCAGACATGAATTCAAAATATTAAATTACTTTCTTCTTATGGGGGCTTCATCCCAGGACAGTTGACCAGTGTTGACTCAAACTGGAAGAGCAAAGGTCGTGGATGTGGGGCATCACTGCGGGTCGCTGGCAGTAGTCGTTCTCTTCATACTGGGTTCCTATACCTTTGATGGTATCAGCATCACCTAAAGATTAACCTATACATGTGTGAGTGTGTTTGGTTGAGATTTACAATACTAAGACTGCTAGAAAAAAGGATACATTGATAAGAATACGTGTGATACAAAAAAGTGGTGTGACCAAAAAACATTAATTAAAATGTAACAATGTAGTTTTACTCTCTTCAATAAAGTTACATGCTTTATGATTCATAGAACACTTTAAACTCTACATGAAATATTTTGATGAATACCTATATTACCAGAACCTAAATGTGACAAAACAGAAATCAATGTGCTCTGATCTTATTCCGTGATGTTAGTAGGATGCAGTCTCTATCATGTGCTTTACAATATCATAGTCCATTCTGTTGCACCTCCAAAAGAACTTACCATATGGTTTCCATGCCAAGAGATCAAACGACAACAACGACAAAAGCAAAAATTTAGTCATCTTGTAGGTGGTGACAGTTTTGTAATGCTGTGAGACATTGTTGGCGACAAAAAACAAGGACAACCGAGAACGCTGTGTATAAGGCAGGTGGAAGGGTCTCTCAAGAAGGTTGGATTAAGAAAGAAGGATGCCCTGAATTGAGCGAGATGGTGAGAGAGTAATTGCTGCAAGAGTGAGGTAAATCAGGCCACCTCTGTTATCGTAGACAATTCCGGATGAAAACTGGACAAATATACTTCACATTTATCCCCCAAATTCTTTTCCTCGTTTGGTTTGGACTCGAGTTTCTCTCCTTTCATGCCCAGGTGGAGACTTCAACAGAAACCAGATTTTCTCATTCCCCCACACAAACAGTTTTCCTGTCGACATTAATTGAACCACGATCATAGAGCTCCACTGAATGCTGCAAACAAGTTCAATTTGGTTGGCATGTCGAGACAGTTTCCTTTTCTGCTCCTATGCAAAGATGAAGAGAGACAAACAGATTTCTACAAAACAAAATTTGATTTGTGCTGTAACTATACCAATATTCAATGCAGGGTGGTAGTGTATTGGTTTCTGAAGACATAAGACCAAACAACTTCACAGTAACTTTGAAGAAGGAAGGGAATACCGGTAGGCGGTCACGACGAAGGGTGAATGAAACTGTCTACAGACTTGGAGATGGGGTATCTGCCATACAAGAATAATCTCATTTATTCATTCACACAGCTCGAATTGTTTACTTTTACACCAAATTTTTACCCATCTCAATAACATAGGTAGTATGAGGTTACACATGAATATGGATCAGAGGGAAAAAAACGGACTGAACACCCTAGAGAAAAAAGTGAAACAAAGAATAACCACAGATTCAAAAACTTGAGATATGCCATGGTAACACACAGCTCTACAATTCCATCTAAGAGACCAGAGAGATGATGTACTAAAACACCACAAAGCTGAAAGAATAACAGATTCAAGTACTATAAAACCAAAACCTCAATGAACAATGGCATGAGAACACACAGCTGTACAATCCATCAGAGTGACCAGAAGAATGGTGAATCACCAGAACCCATGAAGCTAATTTTGATGACTTGTGCGGATGTGACGAACTCTGACATAGGGAACCAGAAGTTAGGGTGATATACTGTAAACTGCATGAACAAATACTCTCGATGACAGGTAGAAGGGTAATCTCAACACCAGGGATCAGAAGAAGGGTGATATACTGTACTCGGTGACATCGGGTAGAACCACTGGTTTATGGTGTGTCACAGGGGTGTAGTCCATTGTTGGAGGGCTAATGGACCACACCCACTGTAACACACCCGACGGAGGGTGGCTGTAGGACTGCAGGTCTCTGCCCAGACGTCTGGGGGTAGCTCCAGCCGTTGATGTCCTCTAAATCACAGGAAGTGGTATTTGACGTCAGTTCTCTGAAAAACAAAATCTGCATAAAGTGCCACAAGGTAGACTCGGAAATGGGTGGCGCTACACATCGGTACGATCACGTTTTAGTCTGACTGGAGGCAGCCCTGGTGCAAATCCACAGTTACAGCTTGGAAACAATCCTCTGGTATACATCAATACATATCAAAATCTCTATGCAGATAAAACATATTCATTGAAACATACACAGGTTTAGACAAGCTATGACTGCGGAGTGTGTGTAAGTGGCTAAGAGGATGATACACAAAAATCATGTGTGCATTAGACATTTTCCTCTCTCTTTAAACCGATGGAAACTAAGAACGAGATATCTCGGGCTGGGGTCTATGTAGGATGAATGTTAATTGAAATCAAATCGTCTCCAAGGTTAAATCCATACTGCATCTTCCACAGAAAAAACAGTTCAGTGAGAGAATTCATGTCAACGAATGATGTAGCTTCGAACAAATCCAGGAACCATTCAGGCTGCTGCTCAATAACTAAAGGTAGCAGATCCAGTTGTTACCCCATTGCCTCCGAGAATCTGGAAGTCCCATAGAGTAAATACTTGGCACATCTGGTTCCAGTAGCCAACGGGTTAATGGTGTTGACCACAATAGAAAAAAAAACTACAGGAATAGCTTTATATCAAAGGAATAGTCCCAGTACAGATGACAGGTACACGTTGATTACAAATGCTCCGGCATAAAACAGAAGATAAACTGCTCAAACAAAAGTCTTGACAGAAGTGATGGCGGAAGGTTCACAAGGTGATATATCGGCCAGGAGCAATCCAATAGTTATGGCAGCATATCTCCAAATCTTACACTGATCAGGCAGCAATGGCTCCGGGGACTTGTAGAGATAAATCAGAATGGTTCTCCCCTCTTAGCCCACATTACCACACAACTCCAACAGCCTTACAAGGAAAAGACCCTATCAGTCTGACAAGAATCTTAAAGCTAACACTGCGGTTACAGATTTGATACATAGGTATACACAAGGTACAAGACCGATCCAAGTTTAATTTCAAAATAGGTGAAAATTCTTTACACGTTTATACTTGCCACTAACAATGTCAGTTCTAAATACCAAATCACATCAGACAAGAATAAGAGTTTCATTCAATGCAACACTGCCATCGAGCAAATACTCTCCGCTCTTCCCAGCATGCATCAGCTATACCACATCCTCTATGTTACAAGATACCTCCAGGAGTATTTCCATATAAGAGTACTATATACATGTACTATGAAACAGAGGTATTTTGGAACATACGTTAGCTACTGATGCATGTTGGCAAAAGTGGGAGTTGCGATGGCAGTGCACATTCAGTCTATATGATCCTATTAAAATTGATATATCAATGACATGACCTGTAAAACTGCTTAGAAGTCCAAGATCTTGACTGTAATAATCCACCAACAACTCATTACCTGTAACTGTGAAATGGATGAAAAGTTTTGAGCCTAACTTTAATGGAGTGCTGTTAGAGAAATAAACTTAGCAGGGAGCTTCTTCAGTTCTTCAGGTGCATACGTAGCTTGTTTATTCACATACACAGCAACCTCGACTGAAAAACTTTTTCAAAATCCACATTTGTTTGACAAACAATTGAGAGAAAAGACATTATCAATATGAATAAACAAGCTAGGTACGCTAGTGATGGGGTGAGCAAAATGCCTGCAAGATTCATTCAATCCCTCTAGCAGCACTCGAGCAAAGTTAGCCTCAAAACTTCTCATCACCGTCCTACACTTGCATCACTGTAAATGTGCGAGAAGTACATTTCAACTTTATACAGGAAAAATACCCACTACAACAGTGGTTCAATCATAGAGAGCACATTTTTTTCAAACAAGGAAATAATATAATTCAGAATGCTTTAGAATCTTCATCTCATAAATCAGAATATATACCTAATGCAAAAGTTAGTCTCAATCTGCCTAAACATGCTTTTTTGCTGATTTTTGTCAAAATTCATTTTCATTGTTTTATGTTAAGTGGGAGGTAAATTAGATATATCAACTTTTTCCAATCTGAATATACAATGCTTTTGTTGTCCCTGAATTTCAGGTGGGCTTCTAATTTGTTATTAATACTATCTTATGGGAAGGGGGTGGCCAATTTGAATATATATTTATTTCACTCAATTGACAATGTGTGCTGTATGATCACCACTCTCCTCACAGTCCTAAGATACCTCCACCCAACAACCACTTCAAAAAATGCCATTCTCCTTCACAGAATGCAAGCATCAAGCTTGAGCAACAATTCCAGTAAACTGCTATATACAAAGCAGTTGTCATCAGTGCCATATACAGCAAATCTGAGTGTAGTTTTAACTTAAAACAAAGTGGGGAAAAGTATTGGGTACTAAAGCTGTAGACAGAAATATACCCTTACTAATTCTATAATTTTTTAGACAATATATTAAAGATTTCTGAAGTGACACAGAATTCTGTAAAGGCAGTAATTTTGGATGACTATATTTTCATGAATGCCCAGTGAAATAGCATTTTTTTTCTTATTTCTGACACAGAAAAGACAAAATAAGATAATTAAAATAAGATATTGATTGTACTAGCTCATCTCTGCAACTTGCACACATGAATTTGACTGCTATTTATGCTGTGGTTTGTTGCTCCTGAAATAAAGTCAGACAAAATACATGCATATCACAGCTACCAACAGCAACTTGTGAGTGGTGACAAATCTTGCACAGTAGAAACATTATTTGGAAAGCTAAAAAGTCAAGTGCTTAGGTTGATTGAAGCATTTTTAAAGTTATTATTGAACAATTCCCTAACTGATGAAAGTATTTTGTATGAGAATTTGGATTATCTGATTTTGTGTAACAAATTATGATCAAGTGCTAAAATACAGAAGCTTCAAGTTCAAGCATACTTGTAGTGTGAATTTTGAAAAAAGCATGAATATTTTGTGTTGGTTGTAGGTGTAACCCTGTATGTCTCTAATGCCATCACTCAAGCTCAAGTGTGATATTTAATCTGTACACAAGTACTGCCCATTCACATTTGCTGGTTGATACCTATAACAATTCCGTACAAAACAAGAATACTCTTGTACTTCACCCACAGAGAGGTCCAATGAGATGTCAACTGGAATTTTTTTTCTTGTTTTTGTTTGTATGTGTATCTTGCTGAAGAAAGCTGTCACTAATCTCAATACAGACAGAAAGTATTGGGTGAAATAAACCAATGCATATGGATTTGTAAGTATGAAAACTACATATTATTAGGCAGTGAACGTTTAGCATGTACAACTGTCATAAAATGGCACTCAAAACGCTATGTTCAAGTACAGATTTGGGAAGTAAAACAAATTAATCTTTTGTCCAGAAAATGTAAATTATCTGAAAGAACTATGTGAAAAAAAAGTTTCTACTTTGTATTTCCATGAAATAAACTCATTGGATTAAGCTCTGAATGAAGTTTACATAACTTAATGCAAATCAAACACAAGACAACACAGACTTACCAAAATACCTTATAAATTGTGCAACATGTTCTTGTATTGTTTTTGATCTGACAAACTCAATAACAACATAAAAGTGCAGTTACAATTAGTGTTTTTGTAAAGCTTGTATAAAGTATCTGGTATCTTAGTGATCAGAAAAATTTAACATTAAATCTATTAAAGTAACCCTGTCAATATTACAAGTGTATTTGCAATGCCACATGTGTAGCCTTATGTAAAGAGTATATATGCTACAGCTACTGGCATATAATGATAATAATACTGGTTAATTCTGCTGCAGGGGGAAAAGAAGACAAAAAAGAGAACATATGTTAGACAAAAATGCATGAAAATACTGAAATCTGAAGCTGGAATATTTAAATGTGTATCGCCTTGTAATGGAGTAGGGATATTACTGTTCATTTGTTGCCGATCTGTACTCTGTAAATTTGTAATTTCTTCCTTTCTTTTTTTTTAGCAGAAAAAGACAGTGAGTTGGTTCAGTTGAGGTAACCTATACCTCATTAATCGGAGATATCCAGGGAACTTCCTTTTGTATTGATAATTTGCCTACTCAGTTGATGATGAAAAGACACTGAATTTCAAAATGAATGTCAAATTTCAATATTAATAATTGTATCAAATTAATACAATTTACCTAGAACATAAATGATTTGTTGCAATTAATTCATTT
This sequence comes from Eucidaris tribuloides, assembly GCA_001188425.1. Taxonomy (NCBI): domain Eukaryota; kingdom Metazoa; phylum Echinodermata; class Echinoidea; order Cidaroida; family Cidaridae; genus Eucidaris; species Eucidaris tribuloides. The sequence continues at coordinate 8,888 of JZLH01S0066710.1, forward strand.
TCTTCATTGATCCAATTTCAATATTTTGTCTGGCAGGTCCATTGATAATCCTCTCGCTCACTGTCCCTGCCATTCTCCGTTTTATAGCTTCCCGGTATTTTTGGCCTGACTTTTTTTAATTTCTCCAACTAGCAGGAAAGACCAAATATTTCATTTCAATTTGAGCTGGCTGCCATGGCAGTGGTGCTCTGTTTGCAGTCCACTTTAGTCCTATCGTCATTAAGCACCGCACCCAACTCTGTGAGGAAGGCCAGACACTCGTCCGTGCTGTCAAACGCCAGATTGCGCTCTATGTACTCTACCGTAATGGACGGTCGGAATCTGAGATGGGGCCCACCACATGAAGAACATCGAGGGTGACGGAGGGAGGAAAGAAGAGGATTTAAAGAAGGAAGAACTGAATTAGACATCAATAAATGACATGATATCACATTACTATAAATTCAAAAGAATGTAAAAGGATTTTATACTTACTTTTGAAATAAACTTATTTCTTTGTTCTTACCTGTTCCAGTTTTAATGAGTGGCAGCCTTTGATCTCATAGAAATATAGAAACTTGTGTTTACCACACACTTACTACCAGTGTTGTAGTTCAAACCAACAGGCCAGAGACACAGAATAAAAGTTGTTTTTATTGAATAAAAAATGCAATCCTTGTTTTAAGTTTCAATTGGATTCTTTTAAAATTCAAATCATATCTTTTATTAATCAACCCAAATGTTTGGGGTTTGACTTCAATTTAAAGTCAGTGATTTCAATCACCCGACTTGAATTCGCCAACCCTGCAATGAATGCTCATAAAATGGAATTATCCATTCGTTTATCGTTTAGTCTCATGTCTGAGACCACAACCAAAAACAAATGGTTTCAGCTCTGGTTCTCAAGACCAGTCTCAACTGCCAACACTGTACATATATCTAACTACATAGTTACATTCAGGAAATTCTTTTGAGAGAAAAGTTACCTTATCCTTTGAATGACAGTATCTGTAAATTTACTAGTGAGGTAAACAAGAACTATTTTTTTCTTTGGTCTGCTTTTTTCATGACCATAGATTCATTGCATATATCAAAGCAATCAATGTTGTATTTCACAAAGCAGTTCATTCTGCCACACAAATCAAATACTTTAAACATTAAAGGGAAATCAGTATAGAGTTTGAATCCCATACCTGTGAATACTTACCTTTCAATATATCCAGAACCTAACCACAATATCCAAGATCAAGTATATATTAACATCATAACATTTTCAATAAGGACAACACAAAGCGTAGCATCCTCTCGCCGGGTACAAATAGCCTACACATATCTAATGAACTGTGAACTTTGCCTCTTGGTGGCTTGGCCTAAAATAATCCAAAATCATACTTAGGCTGTATTTTAATACTATGTACCTTCATACCCAATGTCATGAAAATCTGTCTAGCATTACTAAAGTTATTAAAAGGAAACCATATTTTCGGATATGCACAATTACGACCTTTACATAGCAATTTTCACATTTACTGAGCTATGACCTACGATCTTTGAGCTACACACTCTGAAATCCAACATGTAGCTTTATTTTGATATCATGTACCTTCACACCAAATCTCATAACAATCTGTTGAAAATTACTAAAGTTATGGAACTGAAACCAGTTACATAGCTTTGGGGGCAATGACCTTTGACCTTTGAGCTACACACTCCGAAATCGAACTTGGGCTGCATTTTGATATCATGTACCTTCATACCAAATCTTATGAAATTCTGTTGAAAATTAGTAAAGTTACTGAATGGAAACCAGTTACACAGCTTTTGGGGCTATGACCTTTGACCTTTGAGCTACACACTCCAAAATCAAACTTGGCCTGTATTTTGATATTATGTACCTTCATACCATATCTCATGAAAATCAGTCGATCATTACAAAAGTTATCGAACAGAAACCAGTGTTCCGGACGGACCGCGGCGTTTCTATATTCCCCTCCGACTTTGTCGGGCAAGGGGATAATACAGATCATATATAATTTGTTTAAAGAGCCAACATTGTATTTCATTCATAGAATCTCTTGGGACTGCTGAGAGAAGTTAGACTTGAGACAAATTTTGACTTTGAAGGGTCACAACACAAAAAGAAACAAAGAAAGTGGGAGGGACTTGTTTGAACAGTCACTTTGGCAATTTTTTTATTTTAAGCAACTTTGACTTGGACAAGGTTGATTGTATAATAAATAATGCAATTCTTTTCACCTCAAACTGAGCAGTGCCCCTTTTCTTTATAACCACTGCCCACCCCAAAACCCACATGCTTCATCTTTCATGCTGGGCAAAAATTAAAAAGAATTTCCAAAAAATAATAAATTCTCAAGGGGACCGAAAAGATAAAAAGAAGCAATAACGTAAATTACATCTCACCTTTTCTTTCCTGGAGCATATGATACACATTAACACAGCAAGCAATTCTAATTCTAACAATGAATTATCTATTAGTAATATTAACTTAAGATGAAGACAAGTAAGGTATACGTACGACTTGATGATGGTCTTGATGGCTTGCTTCCTTTCTCGCAACAAAAACAATTCTATTAGATAGGGCCCCATTCTTGGAGCAGTACGATAAAGCTTGAAAAAGGAATGATAGTCTGACATGGCCCAGGCCGAACGCAGGGCCAGGGCATGTTTTACCAGTGGGTCTTGACGCGACTCTGATCCCAGGCGAGACAGCTCAGTGTTCAATTCTGCACGGAAAGGAAAGTGTTAAAGAATATAATGGCTAATTATTGACTCATAATTATATTTCCGATCGTCTTTACTGTGTGATGAGTTGTAGAAAATAATATTGAATGACAATGACAATGAAGACCACAAACTGAGTTACAAGGATTTGTCACCTCAGCATTGCTGTGGATATGGACAAGCCTTGGGTGCAGTAAGAGGTACAGTAGTGCTTAGCACTGACACTCGCCCACATGCCCGGGGGAAGTAAATTTTGCTTTTGGGCAAG
>JZLH01S0066730.1:557-16705 GCA_001188425.1 Eucidaris tribuloides
ATATACATTGAATTAGTGTTCCTTCAGTATATTTTACAACTTAATTATGCCATCGACAAAGAGGTATCTATTGCACTAAAACAAACTTCTGTTTTATTAAGATGTGCTTCGCGTCAGGTTTTCGTCTTATGCTTGAATGAACAAAGAGCGCCATGGGCCTGCTAGGTGAGACTGAGAGCAGGAGCTTATTTAAAATTTGATGCCGTTGATTGATACGCGCCCGGCCGCAGCCCTCTCCAGTGTGGTACAAGAAACAATGCTCACTGGTGGGTCAAGGCAGCGAATACCCTGCCACTTACTGCCCTACCGTGTTTAAAGTTACGTACCGGGACGCTACTCATTGTGTCGCACTATGTAGTGGCATCTCTGTGGGATACACCTGAAGGTGTAAGTTAAAAATGACTCGGAAGGATGGATTTGAGAGATGACAGATTACACTTACCTTCCTTGCGTTGATCTGACAAATGCATGATGAAATGAATGATGATGCAAATGATAACACGACTAATACATAGTAAGAAGACAAGGCAAGCAAGAAGAAGAATGAGAAGGAATAAAATAATAATATATATAGTAATAATAATAGACCGTATGATAATAATAATTCATTAAAATTCTTAATTTAATAACAATAAACTTCACTAACCACTACTATTGTTCCTTGAGTGATTATAAGTACAGTGTAGTAATAATAAAAGTACAATAGCTAGCAGTAGCTAGATTTGTAGTTGAATACATGTAGAGTAGCTCTATTTTCTCAAGCGATATATCTCTATTGATAGATCAATGTTTATACAGGTGGCCCAGAAAGGAATGCTACGATTGATGATCGCTAATTTCTTACCATAATATCAGCCAAAATGTTCATTAATTTCTTTATCTGTGTCGCAACTGAACAAAGGGCTGGAATGCCCTCACTTTCAAAGGAAGACGATGCAAAGCTATGTCTCCATTCGTCATCGCCAGGTTTGCTCCCGGCTCGCTACCGATCGCCCCCATCATGGCCAAGCTGCAGACGCCAGAATATCTCGAGGCCTCTGTTCCGGGCCATGACCGCCCGCTGTTGAAGAAATTGGCAAATTTGGGAAATCTGCATTCGCCGCTCCGTAAGAATGGCCTATAGAAATCAAAAACGCCTTACTCAAAATCAATGATCTTCGGTATCATACTTGGCAAAGAATGTCTTCTATAGCCCCAATGAGCAATAAAAATTCAATGAACAAATCATTTGCCAAAATGAGTGAAGAAATACCTGATCATACTCACGTAGCATTCGTTTGATGGGCGGACACACCTGTAATAGCTTGAGTATTCATTCCAGTACTCATGACTCTGATGAAGCCACAGATGATCTATCCATTACTGGGATATTCAGAGCCTGACAGCTGCCATCTGGAAATTATTTTCGATATCATCGCGGCTCCGTAAAGGTGCAGCTCTATAATTCTGTGTTGGCTAAATAGGAAGCTCTCTGGACATCTGGTCTCCTGAGATGGGCCTGACCAATGAGATTTGGCTAATCATTGCTCAGTTTTCTGAGAGGGAAAGGACTGCTAGGACATACTGTGTCGCCTCTCCTTTATAATCTTCTTTATCTTTGTCTAATGATGTTGAAACAGAGTGATAATCGAAGCAGCATCTATTGTTTATCGTTACTCCCGTTCACGGTTCGCTCCCTCGTTTCGCCACGACTGCGAACGAAGCATCCACATTCTGTGTCAAAATAATGTCCCCCAGAAAGTATTTTCATTTCTTATTTTTACCAGCGAGCGAGTATGCCAGACTACGACGACCCTTAGCCTACCACAACACCGAGCATTCTCTTGTCCTGCTGCTACTCCGTGGGCTCATCCGACCTTCTTATTGACAACATTACCAAGGATGGGATTCCGCAACCTGGCACCATCACAGGCCTGACACTCCCACTCATCACTTGTTGGAAGAAAAATACAGGTACCAGTATGTAATTCGATTCAATGGTCTTGTTTAGTGGCTCGATTTCTTTGCCTAATATTTTAACAATTGCGACTATACTCTTCCCCCGTACCCGCCCTAGGTGCTCCAACGTATTCCAGTATCTAGCAATAGTTTGGGAGGACTTTACAATCATGGTCTCAATGCAAATTTAAACTTGAAGGTTTTTTTTTCTCATAATAAGAGTACTGACTTAAACCTATAGACGCCAGGCTCTTAATTACCCGAATTCCCCGAGCGTCAGACTAGTTTTATAAGGTTCAGACATATATTATGAGTCTAAGGCCGTCATATTTACTGCCTTAGGATTAGGTATAACACAATCTTTAAGGGTATGTGTTATCATATAATGACCGATTCAAATTCAAACCCCATTTCCCTCACAATCACAGTGCAATATTTTACTTATTATCTTGAACAGCGAGAATGATTTCAAGTTTTCAAAATCTGATCTGAATGAACTAAATAGTGATTTTCATTTTTTTTACCTCAATCAACAAACAATCTCTTACCGCTGTGATAAACAAATGCATTATATGAATAACAAAAATAGTATATGATAACTTCTAGTATTATGCTGTAAAATCTTCTAATATCTTACATACAGTTAGAATACTTAGTGCGACAATAACAAAAATCATAAAATATACTGTTTAATCATTTTTATTACATTCAAATGTATGAATAATTGAAATCCAATGAGGCTAAATACGTGTTCCTTTTCAGATGTCCCGGTACATAGGTAGATGAAATCTTCTCTGAGCCAATTGGTCACTTACAAAGAAGGTCTGGTCATTGGCACACAAGCAGTAAAATGTCTTTTGCTGAAACAAGCTCATACAATGACATAGCCACGGAGTGAGGAAGACATATTTTCCAGAAGCTGTAATGCTATCTCTACATCGAGTATTATCTGATATTCTGCTCTTTAGCATTTACAAAGTGCAGTTATCAGTAGCTTCAGTACTGGAATAATGTTGACACAAAAACAATTGATTAACCCTATACTTAACTGGCGGGGGGTCAATTTGACCCCCCCCCCCCCCCACCTCGACGAATTCGCCCACTCCCCTGCGCAAAATTTTTTGATCTCGCGTCTGCCCTCACTGACTTTCTTACTTGCAACGTCTTGCGCATCTTCTTGAGACTTTTTTCGTGAAATCCGACGTTATTAACCGTTACATTGCGGCGCGACTTTATCATGCATGTCACCCCAAAACGATGAATTTTTACTGTACCAAAATCAACCTGGCAAATTGTCGTTTTCAGCCAAACAATCATAAACACAAGTAGATTATTTTTGCTTTTTACTGGTTGAAATGAATTAACTTCTATGCTGTTTATAAGTTCGGCACCAAAGTGTCACTCAACAAATTTCATCGAAAAAACAGTACAAAACAAGCAGGATCAAAAAAAAAAAGGCTAGTATATATCTATTATTAAACAATAAAATACATAAGAAACTTGAATTTCAATTCTGGCCAAATTTTTTTGCCCTAGATTCAATGTGAGAAATTGTCTAGACTAGAATGAATATTTTCGACAAAAATTAACAGATTCTACTTAGCTATGTAAGTGGAGTTCATTGGCAAAACAATTTCACAATGCCACCTATTTGCCCATAACCTAAATTACTTCCAACAATAGAACCCAAAATAAGTTTTTTCTGGAATTTTATATTACATTTCACCTATACAGTCGTCTGTACTTTACTTCCTGGCTCTACTTGCGCCATGCGACATTTTTGCCGGGCGCACTCGCCTCCACGTTCGGGCTGGCCGAATCTGAAGGGGGGGGGTAATTTGACCCCCACTCCCCCAGAAAACCTCGGGGTCTGAAATAGCCCAGCGTTAAAATAGGGTTAAAACTTATTAATCAGTTTATTTGAAGAATTAATATATAGAAAAACAAGCCCAACCAAAACTAATCATATTACATCTTGCAGAATATGAAAAAGTATATACAGTAACTGTCTTACGCACCTCTACTGATAGCAGCCAACTGTCTATAATGGCGCTAACATGATTCCACTGGAGACCAAAATCATCTGTTAAAGAAACCTTTCTATAGCCCAGCCACCTGTCTATAAGACCACATTTTGTGTTCCCTTGTAGCGTGTACCACTGATGGACAGTTTCACTTTACATGTATCTGTAGAAATGTTTTAAAATTGTTATATTATTGAATATTGTCATCAAATATTGTAATGATAACTTTTAAAATGATAGAATAAAATACAAGATTTAGTTGTTGTTTTTTTAGAATTCTACTTACAGCTGTTTTATGTATACATTAGATGTCTGTATATCAAGTTTAATTACTTGTATATTTTCCCATTTTCATCTTATGTGTTTTGACTTTTGAAACATTTACAATTGTAATTATGCACAATTCACCTTGTTGCTGCCAAGCTTGATCTGAATAAAACCCATAATTGAATTTAATTGAAGTAGGAAGGAAATTTGAATATAAGATTAAGAAAAAAATTATCCTAAATTACATTCTACAGTAAGTAAAGAAAATGATTTGCACATGATTAACTAAAAATAAACAAAAAGGTAGTTAGTTGAAACTAGAATATACTGCTAAAAGATGGCATAATTTGAAACAGTGCACTTATCAGTAGACTACATGTATTACATAAATGTAAGCATTCTCAATTCCTAATGCAGGAAATTTGAATATTAAAAGATTATGGTGTAATTTTGGGATGGCATTAGCATCTAACAGTTGTATAAAGGTACTAAAAACGGACCACATAATTGAAGGTAGACAGAAGCGTTCTGGTCAACTGTGATGCTGTTGAACTGCTCAAATTTAATGGTTATTGTACTTTTCTGTTTTTATGTTTTCCAGGTGGAATTAGCCGTGACATGGGGAAAGAAATCCAAGGATTGCCTTTACCTGTACTCGCCCCCTTACCTGCCACCCCCTGGTAAGACCAACATCTCTGAATTTTGTTACACACACATTGTAACATATTTTGCTGCTCAAAGGATATTTAGAAATCAGTGAATATATAAACTCCTTTTGCTGACCTTGGTTAGATTTTTTCTTCAATTTAGGCTGTTTTTGTTGCAATAGATAGATAGATATATCGGTTTATTGTACATAAAATAAAATCATGGCAAAAATCCAGAGATTAAACCAGCCATGTTACAAAATAAAAGGAAATGGTAACTCCGGTAAAAATACAAACAAATAAAAATGGATTGCATGAAGTACCAATTTAAAATACATGTACAGTTATTAACAGAATTATACATATTATGATATATGATGCATACTAACTAAAAACTGCGCAACACAGAAATGTAACTTAAGGGTTGGATATTTGTTAATCTAATACAGTATGTGGTTTCAAGAGTACAAGTATGCATTCATGAGTTCAGAATGTGCGCATTGCGTAGAAAAGTTATTTGCATGACTTTGCACTTTTGAGGTTTAGGTGTTACGGAATTAATGTGGCACCACCCTGAAAGGGAGTCCATGTGAGTTTGTAATTGGCCATGTTGACCTTAAGGCACAATTTCAACGAGACTGAAGTCATCCACATATTTCTATCTCATATCTGTCGAGATTGCTGCGTCGTTCACCATTTTAAGGAAAATTATTGGACCAAGTTTAGCTCCCTGAGAAACGCAGCAAGTTAACTGTAGGGAGGAAGAATTGGCTCCTTGGTAAGGCAGTGTCTGTGAGCGATCAGAAAGGAAGCTGCAGACCATGGCAACAACCGACGAATTAAGTCCTATATTGATGAGCTTATTAAGGGCAGTATTGTGGTCCACGAGGTCAAATGCCGTGGTAAAATCGACAGTAACTAAATTTGCATATTGACCAGGCTTATCGAGACATGGATTTCATCGAGCATGCTTACTAAGGAATGATTGACTGAACTTCCTCTTAGGTTACCGAATTGCTGGGGGTCTATTTTGTCTCTGATGTTTGACATTATCCAATCTGCCAGGAAGCCTTCAAAGAGTCGGCCTAAGATGGGGGTAACTGAAATTGGGCGAAGCTGGTCATAGTTGGTGACAGGAGACATTTTCGGAACAGGATAAATTGTTCCATAAAATGTTCAACATCAGTGTCAGATGCAGATGGGGGCTAAAATGCCCCCCCCCCCTAGCTTTGCAGAATTGTACATAGAATGCACCCAAGAGACTCACACCGTAAAGCTGCAAGAAATTTACAGCTTCTTGCAATTCTTTCTTATATATAAGATACTTGATGTTATAGTATAAATAAACAAGTCTACTATCGCAGGAAATTAATAATCCACACTGGCACAATCTTTAATCTTCATGTTTCATTTATGAAATAAGAAAATAACATGATCAGAAGCAGTCTTTATTTGGGGATAAAAGTGAAGGTTTCATAGTTAAAAGTTTACTCCTTGTTTGCCATCAGTATTCGCTGTGACAGACAAATTTGTTGTGCATTTTTGTATGGGTTTGATTTCTATCAGGGTCATACTTTAATTCTGTACATTCATCGATCTTCATTTCTCCTGAAGTAAACGTATTTCAGACAAATCCTCCCAGTCTAGACACACACTCCAGTTATTGTATAGGTTGCAACCCAAGTTGTTCATGAGACATTTTTAAGCACTCCGAATCATGTCATTGCTCTTTGAAATAACATGTCTCAATTTGTTTCTTCTCTTCAACAGAAAGGCCACCATATATACATATAGAAGAGTCAACATTTGCAAGTGATATGGCTACATTACTTGAGGACCAGACAGACAGTGATGTGGTATTCCACTTTGGAGATGAGCGGAAGATCAACGCACATCGTGTCATTCTCTGCAGTGCCTCAGACTTCTTCTGTCGTCTATTTCATGTTGATCCCACACCTAAGGTAAATGTCATTTGCAGTTTTTGTCCATGATTTCCACAACCAAATTAACTAATAATCTAAATAAGTAATTTATAATATAAAGATTCACCATGACTTAGTCTTCACCTTTCACAAAAGCCTTGGGGATGAAGAATCAGGTTTCATACAAATAAGTGCTGATGAAATTCAAGCAGAATGCACTGAGGTAACTTTGTGTATTAATTTTTTTTTTACCATTAAACTAGTCTGTCCTCTACACCTAAATTGTGTATCATCTAGTGTAAATATGAATATACCTGCTGATCAACACTTATAAGAACAAAAAGTCACACAAGTGCAGTTGGACTATTGTCAAGCAATTTTTGCTAAGGTTGGACTCTACCAAATTCAAAACTATTGGGTGAAAGCTACATCTAGTACCTAAAACCTAGACTATCATTACAAAATACAACCGGAGCAACAGTCCAATATCAAATGATTTACTGTTTGCAGCTTGGCAGAATCATCCCTATGATGAGTATGATGAGGAAAAGCAAAACTTTTTAAATGGTTTGTGTGGCCTCATTGTTGCCTAGATATCAGGCACCAAGGGCCAAACCTATGTATGTATTAACCTTAGAGGTACCATAGAGATATTTTCGCATGATCTCAGGCGAGCGTTGTGCCCCGGGGCTCTCGTTTCTTATTCTGTGGTGAGGTCATTTGTTCTCTCTTTTTCTTGTTTTTGATAGAAACGTGATTCAGATGACAAGGAGACTTCCACCTTTTCTCCAATTAGCTGGGAAGATGTCAACAAGGGGCGTGTCAGGGGCGTGGCCAAGATAACACAAGACGAACCAGATGAGAAGAGGAAATCCCCACTCATCCACATTTGTCTCTCTGATGATATAAAATATACCACATTCCAGCAAGTGCTGAAGTTCATGTACACTGGTGAGTACAGTATGTGTATAGGGCATAGATAATTTTATAAGAACCATTAAATTAAAATCTATATAAATAGTAGTAGTAGTAGTAGTAGTAGTAGGAGTAGTAGTTGTAGTAGTAGTAGTTGTAGTAATAGTAGAAGTAAGTAGCAGTAGTAGTAGTAGTAAGTAGTAGTAGTAGTAATGATGATGATAATATAATAATAATGATGACAATAACAACAATAGTAATAATAGTAACAATAATAATAATAATGATAATAATAATAATAATAATAATAATAATAATAATAATAATAATAATAATAATAATAATAATAATAATAATAATAATAATAATAATAATAATAATAATAATAATAATAATAATATAATAATAACAACAATAATAATAATAATAATGATAATAATAATGATCATAAAGACATAGCAAAAATATTTTTGTTTTGATATACAATGCAAGTCAAAAACATGACAAAGAGAACCAAAATTCCATTCCAAATCTGTCAAAAATGGATATTCCTTTATATTTCTGTGTATTAAACTCTCTGTTTTAGGTGAGCTAAATAGACCCAATTACTCATCTGAAGCTGAGTAGTAGTTGCAGCAGAAGTTGTGGTAGAAGCGGTAGCAATTGCAGTAACAATATACAGTTAGTATTTAATGTATTAGTAAAAGTAGTAGGAGTAGAATATGTAGTAGAAATAGTAGATGCCATCTTTGTATGGGTGAGAAGCCCATCTTATAAAAAAACTATTATTCTTTTCTACTTGTCTAAACACTGTTTCAGGTGAACTGAAGATACCAGATAACTCCTCGGAAGCTGAAGTGGGTGATCTGACCGTTGCAGCCAACATCTTTGGCCTGTCTCATCTGAAGGAGATGACCCAGTGTGGGGCAGAGTGTGTGGGCGGAGCTAACCTGTCAATCACCAGATATGCTGAGAGCAGACACTGGAAGGCGGGGCAACTGTTTGCGAATAAGGAGACATTACGTGATGTCACCTTCAAACCGGAAGTTGAAGAGCGTTACTCTTACAGGGACACAGACAGCAGTAAGGATCCCTGTGCTGCAGGAACCTGTAGCAGGCCTTCAATGGTCCTACTTTCCTACTTTTGTGAACATCCTAATTTTCATATTTTTTCCCCTAAAAATCCTTTAGTTATTGATCTACTTTTCCTACTTTTGTCCAAACCAAAAAAAAAGACACTTTGCGATAGGTTTGATGTTCGTGTGGATTTAGGTAGTCTTTAGAGGTTGTTGCTAAGAGCACTTTAACTACCATCATCACCTGTTTGTGAAGGAAAATTTGTTTCCACAAATTTTCGCTTATTTGCCAATTTTAGCATTGTTTCTGCGTATTCCGCATGTTTCCTTTCTCTTCTCCAAACACTATTAATGATATCCTACTTTCTTCCTACTTCGGTGGATTGAAACCTATTTTGCTCCTCATTTTCTCCTACTTTTTCAACCAAGCAGAGTTGAAGGCCTGCTGTAGTTTAACTCTGAAAGTGAACCGAAAAATAGATAATTTACCTGTTTCATACTAAATGTTCATGGTTTATGGTGTGGAAACTGTATCAATTAAGATTAAGAGGGTTATATAATCTAACCATTCTGTCTCAATATGACAAATTTATATTTCTTTTAAACTGAAAACAAGCAGCCCCATTCCCTGAAGTATGCTGTACAGCTGCACATCCGCTTTTGGTGATTTTTTTAATCTCCTGCAGAATCCGATTTTAGATTTGTCAAAACCTTGTTTTTTTTTTTTGTTTTTTTTCTGATTTGTGGTGAGCATGTGTGGTGTCAGCATGCAAAAATGTTATTCGCTACACCATTGTCATACACAAGGTAAATGAATATCATTAAAGAAATAATGGCATGTCCTTGGTTCAAGAGCATCTGTCTGAAACATTTGTTCTATTTGGTCCTTTGTGATTGAAAAACTGAAAAGTATTACCATGCATAGTGAAATTACTTTGCTTTGGAAATGGTGTAATCATACAATCAAACGATTCTTTGTCTTGCCGTCTGCTTATGAATCAATTAATCACCTGAAAACAATATTTTTTAGTTGGCAGCATGGAACATTGCGTACAGGAAAATTGAGCTGATTTAGAGTTACATCATATCATGATAATTAAGTTATCAATCTGCCGTTATGTTTGTTTCTAATTAATAGAATTTGTTCTGCCACAAGAAGCTATCCTAAAGGCCAGGAGTTATACTGCAACGTATGTTTGGTGGAGATTTTTTCAGAGAGCTCTAGTGAAATGTAATGTCATGATTAAGTGTGTATCACTACTTATGTAGTTTATATTATATATTTTCATTCATTTAATTATTTATATACTTATTCGTTCACTTAATGTTTTATAAGATAAGAGCATTCAGAGTGTACATAACTGCTTCCACAAGTGCCTGTAAAATTACAGAATAACAAGTCATGTACAGTTCAAAGAAAATAGTCTATAATGTTATTGAACAAAAGTTAAACATGTGAGACTGAAGAATGTAGTTTTGAAAAGAGGACTTTTTTTAAAAGTTTTTTTTAGGGGACACAACATGCTGAGAGATGTTACTGACGGGAAAATTCATGTAAAAGGGGAGAGGAGACCGAGAACTGGGTTGGTGTCTGATCTGAAGGGAAATTTGACATATGGGTTACTGAAGAGGAAGGCAGATGATAGAGAGGGATAGAAGAGGAAATAGTACTGACTCTGGTGTGTGGACCTGCCCTATGGCAGAACACCAAGAAGAAGTAAGGGCATATTAAGAAGTGTAACTTGTTATACTTATTTAGTCTTCAAATTTGTGAAACTAACCCACCACAAAAAATAATTGGCATATGCATGAGCACTGTTTTGCAGATTTTAGAAAGTACAGAAACAGTTTGGTGCTGTTCATGGGTCTCATCGTGAAGAAAAAGAACTGTTTTCTTCTAGGCAGTTCAGGAGAAAAGGGTGTTTGGGGGTAGTTTTGGGAGCAATAGGTTACGTAATTTGGGATGATTTTGGTAGTATGGAGATGAGTGGACAACCATGCTTGCCTTCAAAGCATCTGCACCATTTTGTGACTCACAGAAGCAGTGCATAAACATGCACCATGACAGCTAAAAAACAAATGTCACAAACAAGAACCACAGAAAGTTACTATTACCCTGGTTATGCATGTAGCTGCCTGTCAGTGAGTTGGTGTTGGTGACATTAAAGTGTGTGACATGATTGGGAGAAATAAAAAATGCCTCTCAAAACATACTGGTTGAAAGAAATACCAATGGATACACCAGCTGGAGTGTGTCTCCTGGCTGGAAGGATTTATTTTGAGCATGAACATACCAGCATTTTGTTTCTCTTAAGCCACAATGGAAATGTTTCCCGTAGAAAACTACACAACAGACTTGTCTGTCACAAGGCATACTGATGGAAGTTATTTTAGAACGAGTCAACTTTTGACTACAAAGTTATTGCAGTAAGAATCCTTGCACAGTTTGATTATAGAATAGTTTAATCTCAATTTGAGAACTGTCCCCCAATCATGTCATTTACTTTTAATCTTGTCTAATTTTCAGTGATATAATGCTGATATACATGTATGGTATGATACAGGCCTTTGTTGCTCTTTGCTAGTCTCTTAACCCAGAGGCGTCGATACGTTTCAGGAATACAAAACATTGGAGGGGCAGAGTATTGTTCACGCACAATGCTTTGCCCCTCCAATGCTTTGTATTCCTGAAACGTACCAACGCCTCTGTCGTAACCCTTTGGCTACAGGAACAGGATGTGCCCTGTGTTAACTCTAAGGGATTTTCAGAATCTTGGAGGCAATGTATTAAGAATAATAAGAAATGTACCAACTGTGTCAGAGAGACTAGTTCTTGAAAATATTTTCCAACTTGCCAAATAAAAAGAATTATCTCTGATTTATACATACACAAGTCCCGAACTTTTCCTTATTTCCTCCTACATTACAATTTCATCATCCATTCTCAGATAAGTCTGCCAGATACCATGAAATCAAACTTTGTTCCAGTTATGAGGTTCTTCTACACTGACACTTTGACATTTGGCTACTATGAGGATATGTTTCCTGTCCTTCAACTGGCTGACAAGTTTGGACTGAATCGGCTGAGAAACCTCTGTGAACGACACATAGCAAACAAAGTTGGTGCTGGGATTGTGAGTACTTATCGCAATGACCTCGATCTAGCAAGGGTAAGTATGGGCGGAAGTCTATTTTGTATTTCTTACAGTTAGGATCTGTTTCAGTAGCATGTGGCCCGCATGTACTCTGCTGCACATGCAGACTTTAAACAGTCTTCTATCAACTAGGCTATTCTAAGTGTTTAACAATTTGGGTGCTAGGTCGCTCAAGACTTATGTGCATAAACTTTCAAAAATGTGACTACGCTTTTCTAAAAAAAATTCAAATACATTCGAGACAAGACTTTTTTATGCCTCCGCAACGAAGTTGCCGGAGGCATCATGTTTTCGGGTTGTCTGTCCGTACGTGCGTGCGTCTCTTCTTCCATCCAGCCTTCCGTCTGTCTGTCCCTCCGTTACCGGTTCTCGTTACCGCGATAACTCAAGAGCGGGTGATCGGAGTTTGATGTCACTGGGACCAAGTATGAACTAAGAGGCAACGATGAACTGATTAGATTGTGGAGTTGAAAGGTCAAAGGTCACAAGGCCTTGTCAGAATTGGGCTCATTACCACGATAACTTAAGACAACTGGTCCGATTTTAATGTAAGTTGGGTGGAGTATGTATATTATAAGGCACTGATCATGAACTGATTAGATTTTGGTGTTGAAAGGCCAAAGGTCAATGGTCACATGGCTTCATATCTGATTTGGGCTCGTTCCCACAATAAATTAAGAACAACTTGTCGAATTTTTATATAACTTGGGTGAAGTATGTATTATAAGGTACCAATTCACTGATTAATTATAGTTGAAAGGTCAAAGGTCACGAGGTCTTTTTCATGTCTGATTTGGGCTAGTTAATTACCACTATAAATTGAAAATGGCTTGCCAGATTTTGATGTAACTTAAAGTATGTTATAAGGCAACAATGAACTGATTAGATTATAGAGTTGAAAGGTCAAAGGTCACGAGACCCCATACCTGTTGTCTTTAATGGGATAACTTAAGAATGGCTTGTCAGATTGTGATGAAACTTGGGTAAAGTATGTATTATGAGGCACAGGTAGGCCTAAACTGATGAGATTTTGGAGGTGAAGGGTCAAAGGTCACGAATCCCCAAATTTGTCTTTAAAGGTAAATGACACGATTGGGGGTAGTCCTCAACTTAGGCTGAAACTAGAATCAAGTAAACTATGCAAGGATTCTCCTGTGAAAATCTTGTAGTCAAACGTTGACTCATTCTAAAATAAACAATGTCAACATCACTCGTAGCACGGAAACTTGCTGTATGGCTCTCTATGGGGCTTATTTTTATCGTCCCCGGCAAAAAATAAGATACTCCTATGTTTATGCTTGATTCTCCTTAAGTAAACAAACTAGACACATCCTCCCAGGTGGGAGATCCACTCCTGCTAGTGTATAGTTGGTGTATATTTCAACTCATTTGGTTCTTGAGGCATTTTCAAGTGTTCCCAATCATGTCACTAACCTTTAATGCAATAACTTACGAATGACTTATTGGATTTTCATGAAACTTGGATAGAGTGTGTATTATAAGGCACTGATTAAGTGATGAGATTTTGAAGGTGAAATGTAAAAGGTCATAAGGCATGTCTAGCATGTGAATTTTAATGATTGTTACTAGTCACATCTTTAAATTCGTTTATCTCGGATAGTTTTTGCTCTCCGCGCCTCATTTTAACGGTTCGTAATGTCACCGACGATATTTCTCATCAGTTTAGGCACCGGTAGGCCTAAACTGATGAGATTTGGAGATGAAGGGTCAAAGGTCAAAGGTCACGAATCCCCAAATTTGTCTTTAATGCAATAACTTACGAATGACTTATTGGATTTTCATGAAACTTGATAGAGTGTGTATTATAAGGCGCTGATTAAGTGATGAGCTTTTGAAGGTGAAATGTCAAAGGTCACAAGGCATGTCTAGCATGTGAATTTTTATGATTGTTACTAGTCGCATCTTTAAATGCGTTTATCTCGGATAGTTTTTGCTCTCCGCGCCTCATTTTAACGGTCCGTAATGTCACCGACGATATTTTTTGACCGGGGGGGGAGGGTGGGAGAACGAATTGAACAAATTGTTTTAAAGTTTGACTTAGTTCCTTCTGGAATCAAATAGGCCATGTGTTTTTTTTCCCCCAATTTCTATCTCCTCAAGTGATATTATGCATTTATAAATTAATAATACACTGTAAAGGGTACCATATTTTTTGCGATGAAATTATGGGAAACCGTGGGGATGGTTGCAGTTGTTTTGGTGTGGTTTTTGCGGTTTGCGGTGGGAACCCATTAAAAATAAGCTTTTTGCGGTGGAGGGCTGGTGGGAGTTGCGGTGAGCCGTGAGAGTTGCGGTGGGGTTCCTGGCGGCTAGTTGCCGCCCATTCCCCGTAAAAGCCTTTTTTTGCAGGGGATATGGGTGGCAACACGTTGTGGGGAGTTCCGCCGTGATTTTTGCGGTTTGCCGTGCGTTTTACCGGTCTTCCACCTAGGAACCGTGGCTTTTCACCGTGAATCGTGGGAGTTGCAGTGGAATAGCCTTAGTTATTTTTGCGGTTCCCCGTTAAAATGCGGGCGGTTATTTGCAGTGTATGGATATCTAATTTTCACTCAATTTATGTATTCAAGCTTTTTGTATATGTATATGATCATATTTTGATTGTTATTAATATTGTCAATTTGTCATGTAACGCCAGTGAAAAACAAATTTCCATTTTTAATGGACAATAAATAAATTCAATTCAATTCAATACATGTCTGATTTGGGCTTATAACTCGAGCGGTTTGTTGGATATCAATGTAACTTGGTTCAAGTATTAAGTATGAGGCACAGATGAACTGATTACATTTTGGAATTCAAAGGTCAAAGGACACAAAAGCTCATACAAACCTGTCTTGGTCTTATTTCAAAGGTTATTTACAAATTTCAGATCAGATACGGGACATGCATAAGGCTTTTCAATCAAATTGAGTGGAAGTGCCGACTGCGGCGGCATACCCATCGACTTCACACAGTCAAACTGCTCTATAGTTACTCATAGTTCAATGTGTCTTCATTTTATGATGGATATCATTGGTAGGAACTTCAGTGACATTTGTTATTCAATTTAAAAAGTATGGAACTGATTGTCTCCTTGGCGCACCGGTGGCCCGATAGGACCCAAAGTGTTAAATAAGTAATATGCTAGTCACCGTTGAAGGTGTCTTCATGGTGTTATATTTTAGTCTCATCTCAAAACTTGTATAATCTTCAAATATTGTATCGAGCTGTAATACATATCTCTGTTCTAAGCAGTCTTAATTGGGCAGTATTTTAGTTTCCATTCATGATGTCTTGGTTAAGCAATGTGATAGCATCATCTCCAGAAGTCAATTATTTATTTCAAGTTTGCAAGTAACAGTGAAAAGACACTAATGGATTTGTCATTCATACCTACCATATGTTAGAGACATTACAGGCATGTAAATATTATGTGTAAAATGTGGTAATTGCAATTCTAGCACTGTACGTGTAAAAAAAAAAATAATAAAAAATCTGTTGAGAGAGTTTTTAATCATGATCACTTTGGAATTTATCCCTACCTCCTCAGTGAATAGTATCTGAACACTTACTTTTAAATTTTTAAACTTAACAAATCCACAAGTGAAACTCTCAAGATACATGTACATGCAGAACTTGAACGTATGAAATATTTACCATGCTCAACTCTTAGTGTGTCACAGAAATTACAGCTCTATGTGTGGTCCATACTTGCAACTTTGGCATATTAAGAGTTAAAAGAATGCTTACAATATCAGTTTTATTTCATAAATAGGCTGATTTAAAGGAAGACATAAGTTTTCATGGAAATAAAGTTTAAATATATTGCAAATTTACAGCACACAAACAAAGTATTATGCTTGCCACAATCTTCCTCACTTGTTGACTTATTGGTATTCATCTCCTACTGTAGCTCTATAATGCTGAACAACTCTTGAACTACATGAGACATTTCATCTGCATACATTACGACAACTTGAAGAAAATTGACAAGTTCAATGAATGCTTCAGTGAAGAAGATCTGGAGTACTTTGAGGAGCACCGCTATCCTTCGGCCAGTTACCTCAGTGATTTGGAGGAATGCGTGAAGCTTGGAGGGAAAAGACCAGGGCCAGAAACGCCACCACAGAACACCCAACCGGTTGTGTCGAGGACAGAACCTCACCGTTCTGGCAAAAAGTGCATTGTTATGTAAAGAATTTAA
>JZLH01S0066735.1:0-15456 GCA_001188425.1 Eucidaris tribuloides
CGCAAATGGAAGAGAGGGAGCGTATGCCCTCCCTCACGAAGGACATTTTTATTTTTCAATTCTAGGTCTTCAGACACGTCATCCATTGTACCGGGTCGAAGAAAAGAAAATAGCTTTTTGATGATATTCGCACTATAATGTTTAACTGCTATCGCCAATGGATGAAATTTCCATAAATTACAGTGAGTGAAAAGCACCTTTAAACGTTTACTAAATTATTTCGTTTTCTATTTTCATCACTTAAGTGAATACATGTTTACCGAATTTCCACAACTTCTTGCACCCGATCAGATCACAAAACCTTTCCGAAATTGGATAGTTTTAAAATTGCCGTCCCTGAGAATGGAGTTGACAGGATATTTCAACAACAAGGGGGCGTTATCAGATTAGTTTGTTCGAACGACCCCCCAAAATATAGGGATGTTCATTTTGATAATTTCAGGTGTCATCTCTAAAATATGGGATATCGGGGTAGATATGGGTTGTAACCTGTTGACCAAACATCCACCTTCTTTTGACTTTGGTTTTTTCAATTGTCGATCGACGGGGGGGGGGTACATTAATGGCTATGCCTATATGGTCTCTCGATTAAAGCTCAGTGACATGATTGGGAGAAATAAAAAAATGCCTTTAGAACCAAACTGCTTGAAAGATAAACCAAATGTACACCAGCTGGGCTGGATCTCCTGGCTGGAAGGATTTGTCTTGAGTTTCTTTGCCTAAGGAGAATCAAGCATGTACAGGCCAGCAGTTTAATTTTATCGAGGCACGATAGATTTCATCACCATAGAAGGCTACACTACAAATTTGTCTGTTACAAGGCACACTCATGGAAATTATTTTAGAATGAGTCAACTTTTGACTACAAAATGTTCACAGTAGAATCCTTGCATGGTTTACTTGATTCTAGAATAGTTTTTACCCCAAGTTGAGGACTACCCCTAATCATGTCAATTACCTTTAACATTTTTAGTCACGAGTTATTATAACTCGTGACTAACCCACGAGCAATTATAACTCGTGACTAACTCGTGAATTAAAATGCTGATCGAGGGACCATATACATGTAATGTGAAACAGAAATAAAAAAAAAGTTACAATTCCACCAACTTCAGTCACAAGGTTTGTACTGCGAATAATAATAAAAAATATATATATAAAGTAACATGGGGACGCGATTCCCATTTCGAAGCACATTGCAATGTATACTTGTTGATTGAAAAATTAAAAATTAAAAAAAGTATGGGGCAATCATGCCATTTCTTATTACGTCAGCACAAAATACAAGTCAGATATACCGATAAAACTCCACAAAAACATTGGGGTGGACCAGTTGCCCTCCTCCCCTTTCTGGTTACGCTAATGAACATCTGATCTGACACAGAAAAATACTCGATATCACAATATAAATGGATTATTTTTTCAGTGCTCATAAACACTTCCTGCTTTTACTTTCAGCCATGGAGCTACACTATGAACAATGGTATCGATACAGCTGTCCAGGGGCCTGTTTCATAAAGCTGTTCGTAAAGTTACGCATGACTTTACGAACGACTTGAATATGAAGTGCCAAGTAAACTGCCAAACTTTGTGTGTGTGTGTGTGTGTGTGTGTGTGTGTGTGTGTGTGTGTGTGTGTGTGTGTGTGTGTGTGTGTGTGTGTGTGTGTGTGTGTGTGTGTGTGTGTGTGTGTGTGTGTGTGTGTGTGTGTGTGTGTGTGTGTGTGTGTGTGTGTGTGTCATTTTTAGAATGTATGATTGATGTCAATTTTATTTTACCAAGAAATAAAGTTCACATTGAAAGAATGTTAGCCTATGTTTGCATATTTGAACACTATACAGATGTGACTTCAAGAGTTTGAGAATTACATTTGGCTTGCCATATTTAAGTCATTCGTAAAGTCATGCGTAACTTTACGAGAAGCTTTATAAAACAGGCCCCTAGTCATTATTCCGGAAACTGTACCAGTCCGAGAATCTACGCCCCTTGGACTACCAAGTGAAAAGCTTTATGGTCTTTTTGGGGTCTTTATTGTTATAGTAGATTTCAGGAAAACATCACTTACGTGGGTTCCAAATATCCAGAGTATATGCGTATTATGTGCATCCCCCCCCATAACTTTGAAAACCTGAGAAATTCCTAAAACGTATTGCAAAACGTATTCAAAAAGCAGTGCAAAACACAACAAAACCATTAAACTTAACATAAAAATATTTCTTTGAGAGAACATGCTGTTCAACACCATATATTCCGCAGATAATTGAATTGAGGAATAATTATTGAAGCGTTTGATCGTAAAACATGTTATCTCCATTTCCACCAAAATTGAGTTCTCAGCATCTACAAATTTCCCACCTACTTACCTAGCGATAGTATGAAATTTGAGGCCAAATTCACGAGCAAGTACAACATAATGTTGGGGTTTTACTTTTATTTTTCCATAGGCGCGTGTACAAACAACATGTAGTGCAAAGATATATATTTGTCTCCAGACTTACTAAGGTGAAGTTAACCCGTTTAGCGATCAAATTCTTCAATTGTCATGTCAGAGAATAATGGTTCCAATCTCCTGATCCCTGATTTTTTTTTACCAATTTTTTTTTCTTCAAACTTGATGTTTCTGACACATTTCCTATGGAACTTGCTTTACCTGTTTGAAACTACAATGCAGTTATACTTTCATCAAAATTTTATCATTAGTAAGCAACCACTGACCTCCACTAAGTAGGGTTCAGTGTAAACAACAGATCAGGGAATGTAAATGATAATGAGATTTGGGGCGCTGTTGGGAGGACTGTATATAGATAATCCAACTCTATGACACAGACGTACAAGCTCTGAAAAATAGTGATTACAAGATGGACATAAAGTACACTAAACCAAACGAAGAAGGGGAGAGAAAGAAAAGAAAAAACAGGAACCGAAAGATCACATGGTTCACCCCACCGTATAGTGCAGGCATCAAGACCAGCGTGGGGGGCAAATTCTTCAAATTGATAACAAAGCACTTCCCAAAGGGGCACAAACTGAACCAGATCTTTAACAAAAATACTCTAAAGGTGAGCTACAGCTGTATGAGAAACATGGACATAGTAATAAAATCCCGCAATCAAAGAGTTATCAGACAATCTGCAACTAAGCCACGTGATGCAACGCCAACCAAGTGTAATTGCCGGAACAAAACCCAATGCCCGTTACAAGGAAATTGCCTTGAAGAGGCCATTGTCTACAAAGCTACCATCCAACACGATAACAAG
Source organism: Eucidaris tribuloides (assembly GCA_001188425.1). Classification (NCBI taxonomy): domain Eukaryota; kingdom Metazoa; phylum Echinodermata; class Echinoidea; order Cidaroida; family Cidaridae; genus Eucidaris; species Eucidaris tribuloides. The sequence goes on from JZLH01S0066735.1 coordinate 3,257, forward strand.
AAGAAGTTTTACTATGGTCTGGCTGGTGGTCCCTTCAAAGACCGGTACAGGAATCACGTCAAATTATTCAAACATGAAAAATACAAAAATGAAACACAACTTTCTAAGTACATTTGGACATTAAAAGAATAAAAAAACCAGTACGCACTAACTTGGGACATCGCCAAGAAGTAAAACACCAACATAAGAAAAAGCGAGTTGTGCAACCTTTGTCTTGAGGAGAAGTACCTAATTATCACCAACAAGGACGCGATAAACAAAAAAACGGAGCTGGTGTCTAAGTGCAGACACCGGAACCGCCCACCTAGAAAACCACCCAAGCGACAAACAGCTGATCCATCACACCGCACACCAACCAGTCCGTCAGCCTGAAGATCGTCCAGCAACAAGGACGTGAAACCGTCGGTAGCTGACCTACTGCTTACAAGGTACGCCTTATATGTATATATTAATATATTATATATATATATATATATATATATATATATATATAATGATAGAACTTAAAACTACTACATAAAGTTTTACAGAACTGTTTTCGTAGGCCCATTTAATAGCCGTCCCTCACTCCTCAGAAAACCATATGAAGTAGTTTAAGTCTATATATCCATTATAAACCTCCTTCTGCAGTCTAGCACCCTTACCACTGCGATGGTTTTGCCATACCTGGATATATTAAATATAAAAATATATATATATTATATATATATAAATTATATATATATTATACTATATATATATATATAATTATATAAAATCACAACAAAAAAGTAAGAATACCTCCTTTTTCAAAACTACTATAAGCTTGTTTAACGAAATAGTTTTTAGCAAAATAGTTGGCAAGAGCATTTCTACACTCATTGACTAACTTTATGTTGAAATTTGATTGAATCCGTCAAAGGCCATTGTGATGGAGTGACATGCTTAAAGGCAAAAATTCATTGTTCAAAAGTCACTAAGGGTCATTTTGAGGACATTTCTGATGTATGGGATTTTAACAAATTTTGTTTCTGGTGTGAATGATTAAGCGCTTATTATGTTAATCATCACGTCTGACCAAAATTATCCTCGCCTGGCATTTTTCGCATCTTTTACGCGCTTTCAATGAGCTCAATTAAAAAGTTTCCCATACTTTCTCAACTTATTGGAAATTGTAAAATCCATTTAAGTTAATTGTTGAACAAAAATTTGAATCCGGTATTTTTCAGCAAAAATGATGTTCTTATATGTTGTACGAACATAAGAGGTTGTAACCATGTCATGTTTGAGTGAGCACACTTTATGAACAAAGCAAAAAAATGCCATTATTTACCATTATTTTGGCATAAGAGACAACTCCTTGTTACTTTTGAAAAGTGACATTTTTGCCTTTAATGCATGCTCACTCATGCATGGCTTTACGGATCATTCACATTTTCACACAGGTGTTAGTCAATAAATGTAGAAATACTCCTGCCAAATTATTTTGTTAAAACTAATTTCGTTAAAAAGTTATGGTTGTTTGAAAAAGGGGGTAGTTACTTTTTTTGTTGTGTGTATATATAGATTGTAGTAGTGTTTTTAAGTAATTATCGATCTTCCGTAAACATGATCGATCCCTAAGTATATTGACGTTGTTTAAACGTATCTCTTAGTAACTGGTACTTATATATCCACACTCTCACTTATTTGCTTAACTTCCATTTCACAGTCAGTGGCCTGATGATTGCTGATTAATAGCATGAAACTGGCAGTAGCCACATTGGAGTATTAAATTCATCCTACTTCAAATATATAAATATATATATAAATATATATATAAATATATATATATAAATATATATATATATGAATATATATATATAAATATATATATAAATATATATATAAATATATATATATGTACGTGTATATAAAATGTATATACATATATATATGTGTGTGTGTGTGTGTGTGTGTGTGTGTTTGCGGGAATATAATTATGTGTGTACATGTACGTACATCTCTTTTGCAACTTTCTTTATTGACTCATTTTATTATTAGAAATTTTGATCCAGATTTTATATCTTTGTATGGCTTATCGTTAGAAAACAAAAATATTTATCATTGTGGATTGTTAGTTACATTTGATTTTAAATTGTCATGGGAATAAACCTGATTAATTTGCATATTGTGTAAGAGACAACTTTAACGTAATCAGCGTATATTTTGGCCAACAATGTACAGCGTGTCCCAGAAAAAATGTCCCTCTGATAAACTGCTAAATTAAATCCAAACACAAGTTTTATACTCAATTTTTTTACATATTTAAAACGCCCACTTAATTTTGTAATTCCTGTGAAAATTTCAAAGGACTCGCTTCATCGGTTTTGAATACACAGGCTCTTATTGTAACAGCGGTGCTTTCCAGCCCATTCCAAGTTTGATAAAAAGAAAGGCACATCACGGACATATTATACGTTATTTCATGCTTCATTTCAATTATTTCAACGACTGGTCATTCACTTTTTTAAAATGAAAACTAATCAAAGTTCTGTTCCACTGGTCGTGTTTGCTTTCACAGAGTATGTTTCACTTATGGTTTGTCCTTCCATGTCCAGCTTGTAAACTTTTATTGTTCTCCTGGATGCCTTCAACCCGATTTCCATTCAGGTTGATGCATTGATGTAGCATTACAAACTTGGAATGGGCTGAAAAACACCTTTGAAATTTTCACAGGAATTACAAAATTAAGTGGGCTTTTGAATATATAAAGTTTATTGAGTATAAAACTTAAGTTTGAATTTAATTTAGCAGTTTTTCAGAGGGACATTTTTTCTGGGACACGCTGTATACAGTATCTTGTTTGTGTGGTTTTAAGTTTTGGAAATAAGTTTATCTTTGTGTTATTATAAGTCAAAAACGAAAATGAATTAATGAAATGAAATGAGCACTCTTCATGGTACTGCACATGAATTCAATATAATTGAAGTGAATTTTATTTCCATTCGCATAAAAAAGTACAAATTAATCATCTAGAATAAAAAATTAACAGTGATATATAATTGTGTAAACATAACTCATACAATAAAACTATTCTTGAAACGATTGTCATATCTAACAAGTAATTTGTTTGGTATGAATATTGAATATAAATACATAAACATACTTAATAAATTGATATACACTTTTATATTTTCCATTCATAAATCATGCAAGAGAAAAACGTTGTCATATTTAACTAATTACATTGTAATATACATCAACACATTTTAATCAAAGTACAAAAAAATTTAATTCATATATTTCATCCAAATAAAAATTGATTATTTCCATAATCTTGGAACAAGTGAAAATGATATCAAAATATAAAATAGACCGCTTCGGTAATTTATTGAAATTTTGCGGCAGGCCTAGTGATGAAATAGCTCGTTCATCTGTTTCTGTGGATACATTTTTAAATATAAAACTGCAACTTGCATCCCAAATCCATTGAGTACCAGGCGTGAAACCTTGTGCAGTTTGCAAAACATTCAAACATTCAAAATGGTCTCCATGAAGTAGAAATTGCACAAGTTCGTTCACTTGTTTCTGTGAATACATTTTTAAAATAAAAGTGCAACTTGCATACATTTGTAGTTGTTATGTTCGCCAAGTCTAAACCAAGCCATCAGGTTGTCAAGAACAACAATTATCAGAAGGGTATTACTCCAGGGTAGATCCAACGCCACCTTGTTTTGTGACATACACGACATTTTTTACGGTTAACTTGTAAATATTAAGGTGCTAATCTCAAATTTGATGAGTGCTAGACGTCAAACCTTGAGCATATTTCAAAACAGAAAATATTCGGAATGGTGTGATCCATGAAGTAGCAGTTGACAAATAAAAGATAATTATTGTAATCATAATATAATTTCTTTTGGTTTATCCTCAATGTTAGTTTTGATTTCGAATGTTCACGTTCCATGATGTGATATCTTTCCTGATTTTTCAAAAAAAAAACCAGTAATCTTCAAAATGGCCGCCATTAACATGGAGTATATTACAGCACTCTCTTGATCACTGCCTTTTCCCTAGCTCTTGTAATACTGTGATAGTTTCTTGTCAATATGAAGGCGACAATATTATTTCTACTGAGACCACATATAACTTTTTAAAGATTTGTTTTTAAATGAAGGAAATGTCAAGAAGTTCGACTCAACACATTACCAAAACTTCTGCATTATATATTTTTGGACAACTTGACAAGTTTATAGATAGATAGATAGATAGATAGATAGATAGATAGATAGATAGATAGATAAATGGTTTAATGAAATAAAAATCTCTCGCGGCTTTCGCCGAATTGCAGATTTCTCACAATAATAACAAAACGTAATAATAGTAAAAAGTTGCATTATACAAATTCTTATAAAAAACTTCCATGCATATTATGTAAAAAAAGATTCGGCATAACTTTACTCTCAAATTATCATATAAAAACACATTAAACATATATATATACACACCAATTCAAGTCATACATGCACGTTGCATTTGTATTTGTTATGTTGCGAAGAAATGTTTTCAATAATTACTATGACAATAAAAATTCATGAGACAATAATGGTAATCTAACCGGCATAAATAATCATCAAAATTGCAATGAAGAATTAATTCAATGAGATATTAACATTCTTGACATTTTCGAATAGAGCTATAGAAAAATTGTGTAGCTTGGAAAGAAAACAGGGAATTATTGCATATCATGTACATGTACTTGGAGGATTATTGTACAGAAAAAACAAAAACCTGTGGTAAAGAAAAAAAATCATCTATTTACAAATAATTATAGAAAGGTTAATACATGTACATTATCATCGTCATGAGACATGTGAAGACAGTTTGCCTAGTGCGATTTTATATTAAAAACTGAATGTATTGTTATTTTTTTTTCATTTAAAAGAGGATATTAATTAGGAATTCTCAAACTGATATAAAGCTGGGAAATTTGTTATGATAAAAGAAAACAGATTACTATTGCATCGTACGTAAGATTATGGTATACAGTTGATGAATGAAGTGGGATGCAACATAAAAAAAGACAAAACACCTATTAACACTTATGAATAAATAAGTACATAAATACATATAACATTGTAATATCAATATGGTATATCATTATAATTATAATTCAGGTATTGCACGATGTATTCTCCAGTTCTATGCAGTCACATTTCTGTTTAGGGTTCAATACTCGAGTTCAATAAATCAATAAAGTATGGGACTGCACTGTTTCTGAATCGTTGAGTTCTACATTTCACTTTGTTGTCTTACTCCAGCATTGCGAAGGTTTCGTTGACTTTTTACAGGGGGGATTAAGTTACCGAGACTTTCATTTCTGACCATCTTGTCAGCAAACAATAAGCATATAACTTTCTACGTCTGTCATATAGAGAGGGTAATTGGAGCATGTCAAGGGCTGTTTGGTATGACAGATAACGTTGTCCTAGCATGATTTTGACAGCTCTTTTCTGTACTGATTCTAATTGGTCTATCTGAGCAAGTGTTAGTCCGCCATTCCACGCTGGGACAGCATATTCTAATAACGGCCTCACATATCCGGTGTAGACTGCACAAAGGTCATTTACGGGTAATCCACATCCTTTGAGAGTTCTCAGTATGTAAATTCGGCTATTTGACCTGCTATAAAGGATACTACAAACGTTACTTGCAAATGCAAACTTTCGCACCGTCTCCCCAACAATTGCTATGTTGATTACGATAAACACAGAAGAAGTTGCATGCCAATATTTAGTGTAACTCGCATATCCTGACACTCCGAATATACTCGAGAAAGAATCTATGTCTTCAGCAGATATGAAGATTTATATTTTTTCAGAAAAAAAACATTCATATTTAACGTCCAACACAGCAGACTGGAAACAAAGTCTTTCAAATTGACAAGAAAACCACTCAAAAGTGGTTAATCAATTCACAAATGCGTAAGATGTAATGAAATCACGAATTGAGGTAGGCCTATTGCTGTATGGCAGCCATTTCTAAATATTAACTTTTTATGTATAAATTTGTGTACAGTTTAGCAAATTGTAGCCTACTGAACTGACTTTGAATCAGCACTTTCATATTGACCCCTCCCCCAAAACTAACTGGTTTAATGTTTTCAGTAATAAATTAACATTGATAGCGATCACGTTATTATAGAATAATGAAAATAATAATAATAATGAAAATAATAATAATAATAATAATAATGATGATGATGATGATGATGATGATGATGATAATAATAATGATGATGATGATAATAATAATAATATGGTTATTTATATAACGCTAGATACTAAATACAAAGATTCGTAGCGCTTTACAAGAAATTAATGGAAGTTACATAACTAAAATACGAAATATACTTTACTAATAATGAATCTAATTTAACCAAAAGCAATACGTATTGATTACTAATTTAACATATAAATATACAAATGTACAAATATACAAGTGGATAATCAAAACTATGCACTAAACAAATGGGTTTTCAAGCGTTTCTTAAATGTTTCCAAGGATGGAGCTTAACGGATTGGGGGGGGGTGAGGCATTCCAAAGTTTGGGGCAGATGATATGAAGGCATTATCACCGGATGAAGTATTTGAACGTGGGATTTGAAGGATGAATGTATCGGAACTTGAGCGAAAAAAAGATTCCCTTACTAAATTCTTCAAAGTTATACTGTTTTGGACATACTCTCACCAAGTGGTAGCTTAATAGTGAATGCACGTGCTTCGGGGAAATTTATTGGTTATGATCACGACTAAATCGGTAAGCAATTAATATTTCATGCATTAAAATGAGCATGTACATATGTAATGTGCAAGTAATTCACTTTGATATCATTTACCTGTGACTGCAATTGGGCGTGTACATAACTAGAAATCACATTTCTAACAGACCATTACGATGATGCAAATATCCTTACGAACACAGTTAGTGATGATTTTTTAAAAGAACATTTAGTACGATGGATACAAGCTAACAAATTATCACTTTTTTCAGTAACATATTAAAAACTGAAAGCATGAAAAAAAATCCATTTAATATAAATATTTTCTACATTCATACCATTTTTTTTGTTTTACTGTAGAGCAAACACTGTATATATGTTGCTTTCGTACACTGTATAGACATTGCATGTTTATACTGCAATTATAGTCCTATTTCTTAGTTTTGTTAAGCTCTTATCTATATCATATTGTTTCTTACATGGTGGTTGACGTTGACCGGTCACTTCATTTCTATAAACTTGCATAGATTTTTCGGCATGAAAGCCCGATACAAGATCCTGTTTCCACGTATTACTCTAGCGGCGAGTTCCTGTAGGGTACAGAACTGCAACAGTTCCACTTCTCTTAGCAGGTCATCATTCGTTTTCTCTCGGATCCAGTCAAGGGCTGATTCCCCTTTTTGTTTTTAACATGAAGCTGGCATCCATGTCGTACAAGAAGGGATAACAGTTTCACCATTATTTCGTCGTCAACAGGAACATGTTGAATCAACGTGTGAATCAACGTGTTCCCTGTGCTAGTATCAACTCTCGTTGCATCTTCGAATTGTAAAATGCCACTAGCCAAGCGTTCGATACTATTTGGAGTGGGGCATTTGGGGCATTCTGTAATCAGCCGACTGATAAAGGACTCGTTGGTGTCAGCCTGCCATACAAAGTTCATTACTTCCTCAACCACTCGACATATGGCGTCCACTTCCTCTTCCGCAGAATAAATGTAAGTAGAGATAGTTGCAATGTCGGTCAACTGTCTCACGATACGTTGGGTTGTACCTTCTTCGTTAAATGAACTGTCACTTGACTCTTCGTCGACCGAAGATTCGTCATCTGAAGAATCGTAGCTGCTTTCGTCATGATCGTGTGGATCATAGGAAGTCAACAAGGCTGCATTCAGTTGAAGTAATCTACGGATGTTTTGGAAAGAAAAACATGGAAGGTATTGCAGATGATCCCATTGCCTTATGGCGGCATATAAAATGAAAGATATACCACCTAGTGTTATATGTTTAATCGATGTTGACTTGTGAGATAATTGAGAGTTGACGATATATGTCAGTAGATCCAGTGACTCCTTCCACAGCGATCGACTTGGCGCCATCTGACATATGTATATCTCTATTGGAATATAGAGAAATTCTCTTTTCATCTCATATGGAAGAGCTCTATCTAGAATTACAAAAGCTTCCACGCGAAGTACATGCCTGTCCTGCCACCTCATCTCTCCCAGATCAGTTGTTATTTTGCGTTCGGAAAACACGATTCTCCCGTCAACTTGAATTGAGTGGGTCTTTGGAGGTATATCGTCCCCATTCTCTATGCGACGCCACATGGCTCTGTTTAACAAGTCGTAACATACGTCCTCTCCTCCACAGTCGAAATTGATGGCAACCATCGCTGCTACAATCTCAAGAGCCATGATCCGATCTTCCTCAGAAAATATGGAGTTCAAACAGAGGAAATGCTTGACGACTTCCACCAACCCCCTTCTGGCAGCATAAAACAAAGGACTCAGTCCGCGTTTGTCCTTCTGAATTGTGGCACCATGATAAAGCAACAGTTCGACAAGAGGAAGTCTATAATCGGGCCTCTCATATTCTGAATCAAATCCATCACACAGGAAATGCAAAGCCGTGAATCCATTTTTGGGATTCGTCGCATCAAGGTTGATATTCTGTCTCAGTAGCCATTTTATTGTTCTCATATCTCCCCTTTTACAAGCAATCATTAATGGCGTCCGACCTTTGGCATCTGACTTTGCCAAATGACTTGTACTTCTCTCGTCAGTGTTTGATTTACCGTCCTCCATCGAGAGCGCCATGTTCGTAATTAGACAACGATCAGAGTGGTTCGCCCTATATCAGCATGTCAAGATGTCTAGTGGCCACTACTGTGCAGATACACGCGTTTGTCGGAAGCCATAAGTGGCAGTAATTAATGTCAGTAAAATCGGTGTCGTTTCGTTTCATAACGATATGGGTTGGTATATACCCCATTACCGGATCACACGATTTGATATTGTAAACAATTTGGCATACATACGCCCATCATCATGCACCATGGACCAGGGGCGCAAATCCAGGGGGTACAGGGGGACATGCCCCCCACGAGTTTGAAATTTAACATAGCCCAGTATTACAAGAGTGTGGTGTCCCCAATGGGTGCCCCCCCCCCCACACACACATATTTCAAAATTAATTTGTGTTCATGCCGTGGACATAATTCTAAGTGATGTTTGTAAATTTAACAAAATACCCGCAAGTTGCGAAACCTAATGTCTAGCAGATAAATCAATTCAGTGCAAAGTACAATACCTGACCATGAAGTATTAATACAATAATGAACTTTGAATACTTGCTGTGGTGTGTGTGTGTGTGTGTGTGTGTGTGTGTGTGTGTGTGTGTGTGTGTGTGTGTGTGTGTGTGTGTGTGTGTGTGTGTGTGTGTGTGTGTGTGTGTGTGTGTGTGTGTGTGTGTCAATGTAACTCGGCGTGTGAGCGCGCACGGGCTTTCTTCGGCGTATAAATGTGCATGATATGTGAGTGCGTATGGTTGTACATGTGTGTATATATAAGTACATGTATATAAACTGGACTAACGTATACCTCAGCAACGTTCTTTTCATTTTGTCATTAATTTTTTCTCAATTAATATGTAGGCCTACGTCATCATACTGATTAAATATTGTAGTGCTATTGTGTATCCTTACTTGAAGAGGCCATAAAGCCATACTCCAGAAGTGTCAATTCCTTGTGGAATTTTAAAGGAAATGCAGTCCATCCCTTACAAAAAAAAACTCTATGGTAAATGTATGGTATATCTCTATGGTATATGGTACATCAATGGTACAGCTCTATGGTAGACGCTCTTTCTATGATATACCATATAGTAGATGTGTATGGTGAATGGTATGGATATGGTATATGTCTATGGTAATTGCTTGTTCTATGGTATACCATATAATGACGAGAGTACAATTCATGTAACCGGTAAAACATACAAATGACACTAAGACATAATGATTGAGGAATAAGTTCATGCTTTTCTAGTTGAAAATAGGCCCGAAAAAGCTTATTTTGGGCAAGCCATCTCTGGAAATGGCCTGTCATAATACGTTTGTTGCGGACATCTATAGTTTACATATTAGGCCATTGACATGTGCAAAATGAATTTCAGGACAACCTGTAAAACATATAAAGGATACCACATGATCATATAATTTGATAAGTCACATGGTTCCTTAGAATAATAGGCCCAAAAGCTCTTATTGGCGGCCTATCTTGATAAATGGCGCGTCTGTACGTTTTTGGCCATTTATATGTACAATAAGGCATATTTAAAGCGTGTGCAAAATGATTCAGCAACCTTAAATTACATAATAAAGTAGACACCCAAACCATATAATTGGATATATCTATAGGAAGAAATCGGCTGCCAAAAAGCTATTGGCGCATCCTGGAAAGTGGGCCGTCATGAATGGTAACGTTTTTTGGCCATGATTATGGTACAGTAGGGCTAAATTCAAGGCTGCAAAAATGAATTCGAGCAACACTGTAAACATATAAATCGACCCCAAGAATCATATGATTTGGATGAGTACCATGGTTTTCTAGTACGAAAAATAGGTCCAAAAGGCTCATTTTGGTGCGGCATGCTTGGAAGAATGGCCGCCATCTGGATTTTCAAATGCACGCTTCGGACTAGATTTGCTTAGTAACCTTGAGAAACCTTCATAGCCAATTTTGGTACTTGTATCAACAAATTTGGCACGAATTTTTCCAATTATCCGGCCTACTAAAAGTACATCTGCTTAAGTGAGCTCGGATCTATCACTGACAAACGACCTGATTCTTGACCAGTTAGGAATCTTTATATTGCTACAGATGATACAAGAGCCACGGATTTCATTGAAATCTAGTTCTTAGTAAGGAGTCTCTTGTGAAAACTTGGCCAAACGCTTTTGCAGAAAGTAAATATTAATTGACATCTGTTCGGTGTTTGCTGTTAATGTTTTGGGCCCAGTCATCAGCTAGGCCATGGAGTAAGCTTTGGTTTCATCAGGAGAACTTCTGCGAAACGCGTGTTGATTGTCAATCCAATGATTGTCAAAGTATGTTGTGCCAGTACTAGATGTCTATAGCACGTTGTCTGGGGCTTATATCCCTATTTTAAACTGGGCCTAATTCAGACCAGTTTTACTAAGGGGGGGGGAATTAAATTTGAACCACGCACCCCTTCAAGAGCCTCGGCCGCCGATCTGGCGCGATCCCGCCGCGAAAATTTGGGCATGCGCAATAGACCTGACAGTAGAGCCAGATGTTAAACTAGCAAGACTATAGCAGTAAGTTTTAAAATATCAATTTTTTATAGTAATTTAATTATGAACAGAAGGTGCACTTATAATAGCTTGTAGTAATACTATTTTTGGTGAACAAATATTTATTCGATATTTCTCATACTAATTATGCTTACAAAACAAATTTTGCCAAAATTCAAGTTGGAATGTATTTCTTATGTATGCCTTACTGTTTTGTGAATGTTTCGTTAGGTATGTTCTTTGTTTTTTGGACGACTTTTTGTTTTCCTATTGTTTTTTTTTCGATGAAATTTGTGGCCGGACAGCTTTTGCAATATAAACATGCATAAAATTAATGTTATTACACCGAGTAAAGTAGCTAAAATATCATACATTTAATGATTTTTGGCTGAAAACGGCAATTTCCATTGATTTGTGGCACGAAATTCACGTTTTGAGGCAATTTGGGGTTGACATGTATGAAAAGTCGCTGCAGGGTCGTTAACGCGTAAGCCAATTTTCGCTGAAGATGGTCTCAAAAGAATGCTCAAGACTTGGAAGTCAAAAGTCAACGACAGACGTGGGGTGAAAATATTTGCGCGCGGCATGGTCGCGAAATTCGTCGAGGGTAGGGGGTCAAATTGACCTTCCCTCCCCTCCCTCCCCCCTCCCCCCCTCCCCTCTCTCCCTCTCCGCTCCCTCCCCCTCACCCTCCCCATCCCCCAGTTTATACAGGGGCCCAGAAAGATGCTACGAGTATGATCGCTAGATTTCTTCACCATGTATTGGCAAAATGTCATTGATTTTTATTTTCGTTGGTCTAGAACATTCTTTTTCCAATATAAATGATAGCGCAAGATCATGTGATTTTGAGTAAGGGCTTTTG